>JAQJVL010001366.1:0-203044 GCA_035578905.1 Stictocephala bisonia | reverse complement strand
AGAGCAGCTGTGATAAAATTAAAACATACATTAATAGTCCTCCTGCTGTTAATATGGTCACATATAGAGGCCGAAGGCTGAGGTGACATGAGTGTAGCTAGTACCGGGGTTAGCACGTGAAATATGCAGAGGTGACATGAGCGTAGCTAGTACCGGGGTTGGCACGTGAAGTATGCAGAGGTGACATGAGCATAGCTAGTACCGGGGTTGGCACGTGTAGTATGCACAGGTGACATGAGCGTAGCTAGTACCGGGGTTGGCACGTTATGTATGCAGAGGTGACATGAGCGTAGCTAGTACCGGGGTTAGCACGTGAAGTATGCAGAGGTGACATGAGCGTAGCTAGTACCGGGGTTGGCATGTGAAGTATTCACAGGTGACATGAGCGTAGCTAGTACCGGGGTTGGCACGTGAAGTATGCAGAGGTGACATGAGCGTAGCTAGTACCGGGGTTGGCACGTAAAGTATGCAGAGGTGACATGAGCGTAGCTAGTACCAGGGTTGGCACGTGAAGTATGCAGAGGTGACATGAGTGTAGCTAGTACCGGGGTTGGCACGTGAAGTATGCTGAGGTGACATGAGCGTGGTTAGTACCGGGGTTGGCACGTGAAGTATGCACAGGTGACATGAGCGTAGCTAGTACCGGGGTTGGCACGTTATGTATGCAGAGGTGACATGAGCGTAGCTAGTACCGGAGTTAGCACGTGAAGTATGCAGAGGTTTTCTCCAGTAAAACTAGACTAACATTACTAAATTTGGTGTAAACCTGGCGTATTTAAGAGGAAAATCCCTAGCACAATGAACACTGTTATTAATCCACAGTCTAATAATATACACAGTCGCGAAGCTTAGTCTTGAGAAAAATGCCAACTGATTTGATGCTAGGACTCGTAGTGGTCGAGAAGCAGAGCTATAGCATCTCTCTGCTAGATAACATGGCAGAATATTTATGTTGTTTGAAAGTTATTTATTATCATTGGATTGTTCATGATATGTAGATAATAATTGGAGATTTCCAATGCTTTGAGTGTTTAAGAAACAAACACAATGTTTCGACAGGTACAACAAACTCCTGTCGTCTTCAGGTGTACTTACTAACTTAGAATACATCTAAAACTACTTTTCTCTTTTTTCCCTTAAACCATACTAAATCAGAAAAGACTTAATACTTCATGCTTAGACACTAAAGATTACTGTTGAATGTTAAACATTCTTAAAAAACGATCACACATAACATAATTATATAAAATATAATATACAATATGAAATACAAAAGAAATGCAAAATATGAAATTGGTCAACAAAACACAGAGCAAGTTATTTAATAGACCAAATACATAATGATATACAAAAATAAATGCAAAATATGAAAAAAATCAACAGAGCATAGATCAGGTTACTAAACAGACAACAGTTGAGTATTTTGACTATTAAATAACCTACTTTATGTTTTGTTGATTTTTTTCATTTTTTGCATTTATTTCGTGTCTCTTTGAATATTTTGCCTTTTTAATAACCTGATCTATGCTCTGTTGATTTTTTTTTCATATTTTGATTTTATTTTTATATGTTACTGAGTATTTGGTCTATTTAATAACTTGCTGTGTGTTTTGTTGACCAATTTCAAATTTCTTTTGTATTTCATATTGTGTATAATATTTTGTATAGTTATGTTATGTGTGATAGTTTCTTAAAAATGTTTGCCTTTCAACAGTCATATTTAGTATCTAAGCATGTAGTATTAAGTCTTTTGTGATTTAGTATGGGTGGAGGCAAAAAAGAAAAAAAGTAGTTTTAGATGTAGGCTAAGTTAGTAAGTACACCTGAAGACAGCAGGAGTTTGTTATACCTGTCGAAACGTTGTGTTTGTTTCCTAAACATTTCAAAACATTAGAAATCTCCAAATATTATTTAAATACCAAGAACACTTATGTTGCAATACAAGTATGTATATTGAGAGACGCATTTTATTGCGTCAATGTGCATTGAGATGTTGAAAATATAATAAGTTTTATAACAATATTATTAACATAAACAGCAATCACATGTCTTAAAGCAGCTGCTTACCTTGCCAGCTTGCTATTGGCAAGTAAAATGGCTGAGCTTCCCTACTGTCTGTTATATTGTACTGTGTTTGACCCTTAGTAAAGATGGCTTCTTTACCAATATTAACAATCAAAATATAATAAGTTTTATAACAATATTATTAACATAAACAGCAATCACATGTCTTAAAGCAGCTGCTTACCTTGCCAGCTTGCTATTGGCAAGTAAAATGGCTGAGCTTCGCTACTGTCTGTTATATTGTACTGTGTTTGACCCTTAGTAAAGATGGCTTCTTTACCAATATTAACAATCAAAATATAATAAGTTTTATAACAATATTATTAACATAAACAGCAATCACATGTGTTAAAGCAGCTGCTTACCTTGCCAGCTTGCTATTGGCAAGTAAAATGGCTGAGCTTCGCTACTGTCTGTTATATTGTACTGTGTTTGACCCTTAGTAAAGATGGCTTCTTTACCAATATTAACAATCAAAATATAATAAGTTTTATAACAATATTATTAACATAAACAGCAATCACATGTCTTAAAGCAGCTGCTTACCTTGTCAGCTTGCTATTGGCAAGTAAAATGGCTGAGCTTCCCTACTGTCTGTTATATTGTACTGTGTTTGACCCTTAGTAAAGATGGCTTCTTTACCAATATTAACAATCAAAATATAATAAGTTTTATAACAATATTATTAACATAAACAGCAATCACATGTGTTAAAGCAGCTGCTTACCTTGCCAGCTTGCTATTGGCAAGTAAAATGGCTGAGCTTCGCTACTGTCTGTTATATTGTACTGTGTTTGACCCTTAGTAAAGATGGCTTCTTTACCAATATTAACAATCAAAATATAATAAGTTTTATAACAATATTATTAACATAAACAGCAATCACATGTGTTAAAGCAGCTGCTTACCTTGCCAGCTTGCTATTGGCAAGTAAAATGGCTGAGCTTTCCTACTGTCTGTTATATTGTACTGTGTTTGACCCTTAGTAAAGATGGCTTCTTTACCAATATTAACAATCAAAATATAAGTTTTATAACAATATTATTAACATAAACAGCAATCACATGTGTTAAAGCAGCTGCTTACCTTGCCAGCTTGCTATTGGCAAGTAAAATGGCTGAGCTTCCCTACTGTCTGTTATATTGTACTGTGTTTGACCCTTAGTAAAGATGGCTTCTTTACCAATATTAACAATCAAAATATAAGTTTTATAACAATATTATTAACATAAACAGCAATCACATGTGTTAAAGCAGCTGCTTACTCACCAGCTTGCTATTGGCCAGTAAAATGGCTGAACTTCGCTACTGTCTGTTATATTGTACTGTGTTTGACCCTTAGTAAAGATGGCTTCTTTACCAATATTAACAATCAAAATATAAGTTTTATAACAATATTATTAACATAAACAGCAATCACATGTGTTAAAGCAGCTGCTTACTCACCAGCTTGCTATTGGCCAGTAAAATGGCTGAGCTTCGCTACTGTCTGTTATATTGTACTGTATTTGACCCTTAGTAAAGATGGCTTCTTTACCAATATTAACAATCAAAATATAAGTTTTATAACAATATTATTAACATAAACAGCAATCACATGTGTTAAAGCAGCTGCTTACCTTGTCAGCTTGCTATTGGCAAGTAAAATGGCTGAGCTTCGCTACTGTCTGTTATATTGTACTGTATTTGACCCTTAGTAAAGATGGCTTCTTTACCAATATTAACAATCAAAATATAAGTTTTATAACAATATTATTAACATAAACAGCAATCACATGTGTTAAAGCAGCTGCTTACTCACCAGCTTGCTATTGGCCAGTAAAATGGCTGAACTTCGCTACTGTCTGTTATATTGTACTGTGTTTGACCCTTAGTAAAGATGGCTTCTTTACCAATATTAACAATCAAAATATAATAAGTTTTATAACAATATTATTAACATAAACAGCAATCACATGTGTTAAAGCAGCTGCTTACTCACCAGCTTGCTATTGGCCAGTAAAATGGCTGAGCTTCGCTACTGTCTGTTATATTGTACTGTATTTGACCCTTAGTAAAGATGGCTTCTTTACCAATATTAACAATCAAAATATAAGTTTTATAACAATATTATTAACATAAACAGCAATCACATGTGTTAAAGCAGCTGCTTACTCACCAGCTTGCTATTGGCCAGTAAAATGGCTGAGCTTCGCTACTGTCTGTTATATTGTACTGTTTGACCCTTAGTAAAGATGGCTTCTTTACCAATATTAACAATCAAAATATAAGTTTTATAACAATATTATTAACATAAACAGCAATCACATGTGTTAAAGCAGCTGCTTACTCACCAGCTTGCTATTGGCAAGTAAAATGGCTGAGCTTCGCTACTGTCTGTTATATTGTACTGTGTTTGACCCTTAGTAAAGATGGCTTCTTTACCAATATTAACAATCAAAATATAATAAGTTTTATAACAATATTATTAACATAAACAGCAATCACATGTGTTAAAGCAGCTGCTTACTCACCAGCTTGCTATTGGCCAGTAAAATGGCTGAGCTTCGCTACTGTCTGTTATATTGTACTGTATTTGACCCTTAGTAAAGATGGCTTCTTTACCAATATTAACAATCAAAATATAAGTTTTATAACAATATTATTAACATAAACAGCAATCACATGTGTTAAAGCAGCTGCTTACCTTGTCAGCTTGCTATTGGCCAGTAAAATGGCTGAGCTTCGCTACTGTCTGTTATATTGTACTGTATTTGACCCTTAGTAAAGATGGCTTCTTTACCAATATTAACAATCAAAATATAAGTTTTATAACAATATTATTAACATAAACAGCAATCACATGTGTTAAAGCAGCTGCTTACCTTGACAGCTTGCTATTGGCAAGTAAAATGGCTGAGCTTCCCTACTGTCTGTTATATTGTACTGTATTTGACCCTTAGTAAAGATGGCTTCTTTACCAATATTAACAATCAAAATATAAGTTTTATAACAATATTATTAACATAAACAGCAATCACATGTGTTAAAGCAGCTGCTTACTCACCAGCTTGCTATTGGCCAGTAAAATGGCTGAGCTTCGCTACTGTCTGTTATATTGTACTGTATTTGACCCTTAGTAAAGATGGCTTCTTTACCAATATTAACAATCAAAATATAAGAGTAGAAATGTTGAACATTCCTGGCTGTTTATACTTACAGAAACGGATGATGAGAAAGCCTTGGCCTTCGAAGGCAATAACCTGTGCTATATTGATAGATTCAGCAATTACAGTAATAATAAGAGAGGCTATCACCCAAAACAGAACCAGTTTAGGGTGTTCCTAAAACAAGCCAGATAATAATGATTACACTGTACCACATGGTTAATTTTTGATAGTAGTAGGAAAGTTTTGATTAATAAGATAGTTAATTTAAAATAAATTTAAACTGTATTAACGATTGACTACATAGATTGAACCTTTACTGTATGTCTCCCATCTACTGTACACTGTATGTCTCCAATCTTCTGTACACTGCATGTCTCCTATCTACTGTACACTGTATGTCTCCCACCTACTGTACACTGTATGTCTCCCACCTACTGTACACTGTATGTCTCCCATCTACGGTACAATGTATGTCTCCAATCTTCTGTACACTGTATGTCTCCTATCTACTGTACACTGTATGTCTCCCACCTACTGTACACTGTATGTCTCCCACCTACTGTACACTGTATGTCTCCCATCTACTGTACACTGTATGTCTCCCATCTTCTGTACACTGTATGTCTCCTATCTACTGTACACTGTATGTCTCCCACCTACGGTACAATGTATGTCTCTCACCTACTGTACACTGTATGTCTACCACCTACTGTAATACTGTATGTCTCCCACCCACTGTACACTGTATGTCTCCCACCTACTGTACACTGTATGTCTCCCACCTACTGTACACTGTATGTCTCTCACCTACTGTACACTGTATGTCTCTCACCTTCTGTACACTGTATGTCTCCTATCTACTGTACACTGTATGTCTCCCACCTACGGTACAATGTATGTCTCTCACCTACTGTACACTGTATGTCTACCACCTACTGTAATACTGTATGTCTCCCACCCACTGTACACTGTATGTCTCCCACCCACTGTACACTGTATGTCTCCCACCTACTGTACACTGTATGTCTCCCATCTACTGTACACTGTATGTCTCCCATCTTCTGTACACTGTATGTCTCCTATCTACTGTACACTGTATGTCTCCCACCTACGGTACAATGTATGTCTCTCACCTACTGTACACTGTATGTCTACCACCTACTGTAATACTGTATGTCTCCCACCTACTGTACACTGTATGTCTCCCACCTACTGTACACTGTATGTCTCCCACCTACTGTACACTGTATGTCTCCCACCCACTGTACACTGTATGTCTCCCACCCACTGTACACTGTATGTCTCCCACCCACTGTACACTGTATGTATCCCACCCACTGTACACTGTATGTCTCCCACCTACTGTACACTGTATGTCTCCCACCTACTGTACACTGTATGTCTCCCACCTACTGTACACTGTATGTCTCTCACTTACTGTACACTGTATGTCTCCCACCTACTGTACACTGTATGTCTCCCACCTACTGTACACTGTATGTCTCCCACCTACTGTACACTGTATGTCTCCTACCTACTGTACACTGTATGTCTCCCACCTACTGTACACTGTATGTTAAAGGTTTTGATAGTCACTTCTGTACTAATTTTATTTGCAGTAAATTAAATTGACTGTCGCTAACACTATTTTTTAAGCATAGGATACAAGTATCGTTAAGAACATTTTTATAAAAATTCAGCTAAAATATTAAAATATTTGGTGTAGATAAAACATATAAGCATAGATTAAAATATCTGAACTTTACTTATCTAACTATTGTATCACTACCAATCAAAGCGCATGAATACATACAAATTTTGAAATTTACACATAACAGAATCTTTACTTCCATATTTTTTCTAAATCACTTGATACAAACATATTTTCTAAATCACATGATTTATAATACATGTTGGTACATAGTACAAATTAATTTGAAAATTATTCAAAAAATATTCTTGTAAGTCATGAAATTAGTATACTAATGTACTGTAAGCATTTGATCTGTCGGAGTCAGCAAGGACAGTACTTGCAACATAGTCAGGAACAAACGATAACTGATAATAACCTGTTCTTCCTGTACTGTTTAATTCATGATTGAAAAATAGGGAGAAATATGTAGAAAAAGCATGTTAAAATGAAAATTCTATATGTCTGGCTGGTTATGTGCAGTTGTTTGCAATAATAGGGGCTGGGCTAGATGGACCAGTCAAGACACACGTCAGGTTGACACATCATTATATACGTTTGGTGGGTGGATCTGTCAAGATGTTCACTGAGTGCATGGGAGGTCTTGTCTAGACTCTGTATACTATCATCTTTTAATAGTTTAATTTAGTTCTAAAAACATATATAATTATTGTTAGTTTGAGAATTGAAAACTCCTTGAGTTCTAATTTGTGACAAAGCCTATTGTACAATCCTGTCCTTAATGGTGAATAAAGATTTTAATGTTGACATATGTTTATTGGATCTTGTATTATTGCCTAAATTGTATCTCTGTTATCTGAAAGTGTCTGAATCAGATAAGTTTTATCTGCCAAGTTGATAGATTCAGCGATTACAGTAATAATAAGAGAGGCTATCACCCAAATGCTTGCATCAAACAAAATCCTTCTAGCTAATCAATAAATATTTTTAAAATGTTTATTTTAAAATGCAATGTAATCCAATCTTAACATATTTAAATAGTTCTCCTGTTAATGTAGTCGGCCAAGGGCCGAAATGACATGACCGAAACTAGTGACGTAGCTAAATCAATCCAACCATTAAATTTATCATTTAACAAATGTAAAAATGAATTTTTATGTTTAAATTTAAATATTTTTTTGAATTGGTAGGATATGCCAAAATATTAATAGGTTTATACGGCTATAAAACAGTCTTTTGGCAAAATAAGGAATTAATTGGTATGTATTTGCTTATTAAGAAAGCAAAGCACTGAAGGAGATCAACCTTATAATTACTTTCCATAAGAGCTTAATGTTAACTGCCTATACTATCACAAAACGTGAGATGCAAGACTTACTTGGTATACACCCAAAAGAAGTACGAAGGCAAAACCACCAGAGGCGAGAGATGTTGCAATCAGTGAAACCAGAAGTGCTTTCATGACTGTAATAAGTATTTTATAAACAAAATTGTAACATTTGACAACCTACTTAAAAAATACTATTGAGTTACTAAACCATACTAATGTAACTAACTATATATGATAAAAACTGATTTATGCTCTACTTAAAATTATTAAACTCTACAAAAGATTTCAAAGTACTAAGTATCTTCTTAATCTTTAAGTTTCTAATTATCATTTATTAATTAGTTTAGAATTTTGATAGCATAAAAAATACAAACATGATCTAATAAAGATAACCTACATTAAAAAGATATGGAAATATTCTATATGAAGCCATGTCACATCTTAATATTATCTTACGATAATTATATTTTATGTTTTTAAGTTAGAGTAGAATCATAGTTAACCTACCTTCCAATATGTATTTTGAAATCTATTAATTTATAAATAATTATAAATGACATATATAATACCTAGTAGATCATAACATTTTGCTAGCAAAGCTAGAAGCAGTGGGAGTTAGAGGTACTGCTTTGAACTGGTTTGATAGTTTTTTAAGGAATAGAGTTCAAAAAGTAAGGGTTTCTGACAAGTTAAGTTCTCCTCTATGTGTGGAAGCTGGAGTACCTCAAGGGTCTGTATTGTCAGCTACATTATTTTTAGTTTTCATAAATGATTTACTTGAACTACCTTTTCATGGTCACCCAAGTGCTTTTGCTGACGATATTGCATTTTTTTACTCAGAGACAAACATTCAAAGTATTTGGGAAAGTATTAATGATGACCTGAATATCTTGAGCGAATGGTGTTTTTATAACAAAATGAAATGTTAGTAAAACAAAATTTATAAATTTTAGTTTGGTAAATAGTTTTGAGTTTCCTGCTGATCTGGTTTATCATGTGTCTTTTTGTGCAAGGTTAGACTGTAAGTGTGAAATAATAGAAAAGAGTAATAATGTAAAATATTTAGGAGTCATAATGGATCAAAATTTAAATTGGGGAAGTCATATTTCTGTGCTACATAATAAATTAAAATTCTCTATTAGAACTTTTTATTTCCTAAGAAACTTTTGTGATCAATTTTTGCTAAGAACGCTTTATTTTGCTTTAATTGACTCTAGACTTCAATATGCTATTAGCTGCTGGGGAGGAGCGTATAAAACGTATACGCAAAAACTTAGAATAACCCAAAACCATTTTATAAAAATTATTCTCAATAGACAGATAAATGACAGTTCTTATCCACTATTTTCCCTTTTAAAAATATTACCCTTTCAGCATCTGTTTGTTTATAAAGTTTTAAAGCTATTTTATATTCGGAGTGGAAATACTGGTACAGATGACCTTTCTTACAAAACAAGAAGCTGTTATCAAAGAATTTTTAGATTGCCTAAAGTCAACAATTCCTTGTTTAAGCAATCATTTCAATATAATGGGCCTAAATTTTTTAATCTATTGCCAACTAACATTAAAACGTGTCAAAATTTAAATTTATTTTTAAAAAAGCTTAAAGTATGGTTACTATCCACTCAACATTTACCTATGCTTAATGTTTAAGCAAATATTTCGTTAATGTCTAAACATAATTTATTTTAGTTTTTAAACAGATAATTTTGTTACTGTTTTTTCTTTTTTTCTTTTAATAGATTTGAAATGTTTTAGTTTATATAACAACCAATAAGTTTAATTTTTACGAGCCTCAAATAGTTATACATTTTAGTAGCATAGTGTGTTTTGTTTTACACAGTTATTTACAGTTTAACATATTAGTTTTTGTTTTATTACTATTACTTCAGGCGCCGCGGAGGGCGAGTTAAGTTTTTACAGTGTTGGACTGGACTGATTTTAAAGAGTTTTGTTTAAGTGTTTAATTTATATTTTTAGTTTTAAGTGGTTGGCCACAAATACTGGTAAATGTGGCCACCTAGTATTCCTATTTGTAATTCAAACCTGTAATGTGTTTTTTTTTATAAAGGAATAAATTTCATTATTTCAGTTTGTATAATGTAAAACCAGGTAAACCGTTTCGAGCAGTTCAATAATGTGCTCACTGTTCAGTAAAAATTAATTAAAATACAACTTTATATAAAGATTTTAACTAATTGCCAAATTATCTTCCTAGGTTATAATCCCATAAACTCTTTAACAAAGTAGATGACTCTCAACACAAAATGTGTTATAAATGGGTTGTATTAGATTAGCTTACTGTATGTACGACTCTACAGGGCCGGCGCTAGAGGTTACGGCGCCCTAGGCGAAACATTTTTTATTTCGCCCCTATTTATATTTAAAGTGATAAAAAAACACTTATAGTGATACAAAAAAATCCCATCTCCACTTTACAACCCGTACACTAAACCAATGACCCAAACATCTTATCTGATTTTGTGGACCCCTAATGTACTCCAAACACAATCATAATGGTCCCTGCTCGTAAACCCAAACCAGTGACAGCTTAGTTACACGTCACATACACATACAGTATTAATTTTATTTGGGGTGTACCTTTTTTTATTTTACGTTAAAGAAAAACAGTGAAAATTATATCAAACACGTCTCAATTTGGCATTCTGTTTTAAAATAAGCTTTTTAAGTAAGCTTTTAATTGATATAATCCTGTATAAGAGAATATCCAGAAAATTTTGACTGTTAAGCACGGGATCAAAGGATATGGGTACTTTGATGACAAAAATGAAGACCTTACTAGTCAGTGCATGTTTAAATATCTGTATTTTTCAAAATATTTCTTCAGAATTCTATTTAATATGTAACACGTATTTTTGAACATATTTGATTGTTAACTTCACCAAAATTTGAAAATTTAGGATCAAAACAAACTACAATAATAATGATTAATTAACACTTTAGTTAATCATAACAGTGAAAAGTTACAGCAAAAATGTATAAACATTAATAAATGAACACAATTAAAACTTGCTTTTTTCTTTGCAAACGATGACACCAAGTCACCAAGGTTAATGCTTCGTGCAACTTCTGACTCAATTGAAATGGTTGCCAAGCCTACCAACCTCTTTTGCGACCAGTGGCGTAGCCAGGAATTTATTTTGGGGGGAGGACCGATACCGGGGGCCTGGGGAGTATTTCATAGTTTTGCCAACTAAATAAATCTTAAAGCTTTTCTTGTAGCAAATGACTACATTAAATCTGCTGAAGCATAACCTTAAACAGATTATTTAGAAAAGTAGTCAGTTGGAACTAGTTAGTTCATACTACTAGACAAGTCTGTAGGCTGTATCAGTTTATTTTTTACGAACTTCGGTTGTTATAATAGAGCCTTGATAATGTAATTTAAACATTTATAGTTTAACAATGTTTTTAGATGTACTGTTTTTTGTCCCAATGTTCAGTAAAAATTTAACTTATTGATAATTGAAAATAAACAAATATTGTGCAATGTAAGGCTATGTTCAGATTACTTGAGCATGGTAAAAAATTGAAAATTGTAATTGTTACAAAATAAGTTATTTAAGGTTTCATAAAGAAATCATACAAAAAAAACATTCATATAACCAACCTGAAAAAAGAAATAAGGTCAAAAAACTGTACTAGTACCATTTAAATGTAAAAGAAGTTAGGCAGTAAAGGAAACATACTTTTTGGTCAAAAGTGTAATCAAACAATAATTTAAGAATTGTTTACAAGGAATATTACCTAAAATAAAACGTTACAAAACAATTTTGTTTCGAAGTCTGATTTGAAGTTTTCTGGGCTTTTTGGCCATTATGTCCAAGACTTCATCAGGTTTTACTAGGCCTACTATATCGCGATGTATAGAGAGATGTGCCAAACCATTAAGGTGACTTTGACTTGTTGTACTGCGCAGATATGATTTCAAGCGTCGAAGGGTTGAAAACGATCTCTCGGCAGTATCTGTTGTTATTGGTAATGTAGCTGCTGTTTTCAATGCTTTTAAAATTGAAGGAAACATACGTTCATCACACTTATTTATGGACGACACAAAATCTTAAGGTAAATCAGAATCAGTCTTCTTAAAGTTAATCCAACTTCTCCTCCACATTTTCATCTCGCCTTCAAGCTGGAAAGGATTGCACAAATCACTAGGCCATTGTTTTGAAACAAATTCGCAACATAATTTAATTCTTTCATCATCAAGTTCTGCACATTTTTTGGGGACAAAGCAGCACAAGTTTTCTAATACACTGTTGTGCACCAAGAATCTATCTCTCATTTCTTGAAGCAGGAAGTCCATGAAGGGAATAAACAACGAAATTCTGGAATATTCTTTAGGTTCACTTGTCTTGTAGTTTGGTCTTGATGTTTGTTTTCCAGTTATTCTAGGTATGGAGATGTTCATGTCAATTTCTTTAGCAATATCTTCTGCGTCCTTGAAGAACTCGTCAAAAACTGATTCAGGGTTGTCTCACATATTTTGAATTTCCGTTGCAAATGTTTCAACATACTACATTGCATCGGCTAAGTCCAGTGTAGTTGTTTGCATTTGACGGCAGTTTTAATGTGTTCTGAAAATATTTTATATAAAAATAAAAGTAATTTTGCTAAATAAAACGTAGAAAGCCGGGCTTAATGGTTTGATAGATTGATTGAATTAATTAATCGATTTATTCAATTAATCGTGCTAACAAATATCTTATCATTAATCAAGCAGTTTGTTAGATTTAATCGATTGCTTTATAGATTCGATTAATCGTTGTCATTCTTATTCACTACGTCAACTCGGTGTCGGTGACACGGGAAGTGAATACCTGTACATAAACGGCGATTTGCTACTTGTGGAGCATAGGTTGTAATAAAAAACAACATTTAAGGTTGTGTGAATTGTCTACATCTTTTAAATAGTCATAATTGACTATTTTTATGATGCATTACAACTATGGGTTATTTTAATTATAGGTGTCAACGTAATTTTGAAAGTATTTTTCTTTTTATTTCGGGGGGGATACAACCCGATATCCCCTCCCTTGGCTACGCCCTGTTTGCGACATACTTGATCGCAAATACGTTTTGATAAGTTTAAGTTTGGAAAAACCTCTCTCTCCTGAGGCTACGGACACGGGCAGAGTCAACAGAATTCTTAACGCAACAACCAGGTTGGGTACACTTTCCTTCAAGTCGGATTTCAGCCAAAATTCAAGGAAGTCTTTTGGTGATGATTGTTGTGGAACGCGTCTTGAAATGGCTTGTAGTTCACTACATAATCCTGTGGCATCAATGTCTTTAACATAGGAAAGGTCAGAGAGTTTTCCAGTGATTTGCATTTATCCATTATATACTGGCTTGATCCTTCCACAAGTGCTCGGATGTCGTACAAAAATCCAAATTTCGATTCCATTTCTTTTAATTGGGTAAATCGCTCATCAACTGCATTTATAGCAGTGTCTAAGATTGAAAAGTAAAAGTTAATTTTGAAACTTTCTTTTCCATATTTTATGGGTTCATCTTTCCCTTCATAAGAGAACTGTCTGGCTTTTTTTCATTAAACGTTTCGGTGCGGAATTTGACTCAAAACTAGCAGGTATGTCGATCTCTTCTGCGATTTTTCGAGATCAACTAATAGCTTCTCAAACTCATCATCGCTTCTGGATTTTTTCAAAAATTCTTTTGTTTTGTCAAGGTGTTGAGTTGCAGTAACCAAGTCAAATTCTTTAGATTGGAGCAATTTATTTGTTAAATTTATTTCGAACAAAATGTTATACCATACTAGAATGGATGTTAAAAATGTAAATGTTCCAACTTTTTTGGCAAGACTTGAGCTTCTAGACGGGAGACATTGCCAGAGCTTCCTGTGAGACTAGTGTTTTTGGCTATTTCCATTAGGGCATCATGTACTTCACTCAATTGATAACGGAGTGGGATGAGAGCATCAATTCTGCTTTCCCATCTTGAGTCACTAAGAGGTTTCAGTGTCATGGAAGGCAAATGGCGTAGAAGTACTTCCCAACGTTGAGTTGACGAAGAGAAAAACACGTAGAGATTTTAAACTAAGAGAAAAAAATCCGTAGCTCCAAAACAACATTTAGCTGCGTCATTGACCACTAAATTCAATGAATGGGAGCTGCAAGGCACAAAGAAGGCACGAGGGTTCATGTCTAAAATTCGTTTTTGCAGTCCATTGTGCTTTCCCTTCATGTTGCTCCCACTGTCATAACTTTGCCCTCGTAGATTGTCTACAGAAAGCGACAGTTCTTCGAATTTCTTCAAGATAGCGGCTGTCAGACCAACCCCAGTCGTATCAGAAACAGGAATGAATCCTAAGAAGTGCTCTTTAATATGAAATTGTTTGTCTTCGGAAATTAAAACAAATCTAACAATGACAGTCATTTGTTCAACATGAGACACGTCAGGTGTGCAATCAAGGACTACAGAAAAGTATTTTGCAATTCTGATATCATCAAGAATATTTTCTTGAATACCATTACCGAGCAATTGAATCATCTCATTCTGTATTTCTTTTCCTAAATAATGAACATACGTCTCTTTGTTTCGGAATTTACGAAGATGCTCATTCATAACAGGATCAAACAAAGCCAAATACTCAACAAATTTTAAAAATTTTCCATTGTTACAGGCAAACAAAGTATCATTTAATCCACGGAATGCTAGGTTTTGTGTACCTAGTACTCTCACTAGAGCTATTAACCTTTCTAAAATTTGATACCAGTATGTTTCTTGTTCTCGAATTTTTCTCAAGCTGTCTTCGTCGATGGTCTTGTTCATCTTTAGTCTACTTTCGAGTTCCTTCCAATTTTGATAGCTAATCAGGTGATCTTTGCTCTTTTCGTGGCTTGCTAAATTAGCAGATATGTTTTTCCAGTCATTTACACCGTCTTTACATAGAGCTGAGCGTTTAATGACTCCTGTTGGATGTGATGAGTCAGGGAACAGCGCGCAGCAAAAACAAAAGACTGAATTCTTTTTAATAGAATATATCAACCAATTGCGTTCGAGAATTTCACCATTGACTAGACGACGTTTGTAGTGAACACTAGAAAACTTTCTACGATTACTGTCCAAAGGGAAATTATAATCTGTTACTTGTGTTGGGCCACGTTTCACTGCATCTAGGCGTAATTTGTCATCAACTACCAACCACGAAGCAGGGTCGTCCGAATAGCCTTCGCGTATTGCGACTATAGTTTTATCGTCTTCTAAGCCACTACATGTTGATGGTTGTAGTTCAGCGTTGTTTTCAGCATTATAAAGCAATTCCGTGTTTAAATTTGATACATTTCCCGAGTCAATAGTAAAGGCAGGTTGTTCTTCCGACATTTGGACTTTGGTTGCATCATTTCGATTACTTAGGTATTTTAAAAACGATCCTTTGATTTTTGAAATTGATTTCTCTTCCTCAGCTTTCCTCTTGCGGTTCTGAAATCCGGACAGTTTCTTTTTCCTATCAGCCATGGCTCTTTGAAATATACCTAAAATTAAACGCAGCTATTAAAATTATTATATCAACATTATTTTTAATTTAAACCTGATGAAAGATAACCAGGAAAAAATATTTTTTTAATCAAAATATTGCACAGTTATGGAAGTAAATCTTTTCCCATTTCAAAATCCTGTATTATGCACATAACTGTCAGTTATAGAAATGCGCGATTAGTTATCTGCACATTGCCATGATGTAGGTTATTGCAACAAATAAGTTATTTTTCAAACTTGCCGGTAGTTTTTATTTTTTGTAATTTGTAGTAATATGGTTAAGAACAATATACCGGTACTAAAAATAAAAGTCTTAATTTTGTTAAAAATAATAGCGCCCCGGGTGGTAGGTAAGGTGAGGATACCAACGTTACAACTCCATATTTATACATAAGTAGCTGTGGTAAAATATTTAAAAATGATATGTTCCTTATGTGCGAACACATACTGTCCTAAGAAATTACTTGTTGATAATAAAGTTGAACGTACGGGTTGGGCGAGGGGCGCTCGCGCTACCATAGCGGATGAGTAGATTGTCACAACACTCTTGTGTCGGTGCGCCCCTCTTCACCTCCCCACCCATCCCTCTTCTTCACCCACGTAACTTACACACGCCAGCGCTTGACCTTGACTCTAAAAGACTGTAAACAACGATGATTCATATACTTCATTCCCTTCACATCCCATCGCTGCTGGAAGTTTGACAGGCCGCTCAGTTGTTAAGAGTAAATTCAAATTGAACAGGGCAATGGCAATAAGCTAAGGCTAAAGTACAAACTTGGATTTACTTACCAGTGTGTCTGTTTATTGAACACCATGAACCAACACTCAAGTCTCAACTAAGTCTAAATGTTGTTTATTTTGTTCTGTTTTTCTTGAGGTGACTCAAACTACACAAACGCTTCGAGTGGCGAAAAACTAAAGTAGCGCACCAGAGATCAGAACAGCTGTGCTGTATTGCAGACGAGACGATGCAAACTACTAGGTGAGGGGAGGGGGCGTTCCCGCCGACCCCCTTGGAGACAGACAAGTGGCGCATTGCATCGTCAGTCAGTAGGCCTACACCACTACTCACAGTCACACTAAAGGACGTAATTTTGCAATTCCCACCAACAATACCTTGCGTCAGTTAAAACTCAACCTCTTTGTTTTACTTTTATCGTCAACAAATTTGCAGTAAATTATTTTACCCAAAAAAGTATTCCTTTAAAACTGGGTTTTCCGTTTTTTTTTCTCTGGCGCCCCTGGAGTGTCGGCGCCCTAGGCAGTCGCCTAGTTCGCCTATACGGTCGCGCCGGCCCTGCGACTCTAGCTAGCAATGGCAGATGTTTGACTATTTCTTGTTAATAACTGTTACCACTGTCTGGTATATCCATGGATGTTCCTTCCCTTTACGGTCACATCAAAATCCATTGTAAAGGGCTACAACAAAGATGTAGGGGAAGGATACACTCGGCAATCCAAGATCCCTAAAAGTATCTGGACATGACTTTCTATAGTTAAATTTTAGTAATATTCTAATGGCTTTCTTATGAAGTCGGAAGACACTTCCAAATTTATATTTATTTACTCTTATAAATTAGTTTAAACATACTAAAAGAAAGTATTTCAGATTAGCTTGTATTAATGTATAAAAAAACATGTAAAATATATATAAACTTTAAATAGTATAAATGTAACTAAAATATTAATCTATAGGATATATCGCCTTTTTCATGAAGTATTCCTTGACTTCAAATTTTATTTTCTAAAATTTGTTACATTAATTGTGTATTTAGGTAATTTTGTATAGCGTGTTCTGTAGTTTACGTTAGGGTTTTCTTGTATAATTCGGTACAATGTGTTCTTACATTCTTACATATGAGACGCCGACACAACGTTGTTGGTATTTTAAGGCGAATATGAATGGTTATATGAGTGTAGGATGAGTGTGGATGAGTGTAGTCTGGTTACTAACTGAGTTCAACTGTTCCCCAGAAAGGGCAATTTATTAATAGCCCAACAGCCAGAGCAACTAAGGGACCTACAGCTTTACGTGGAATCCGAACCACGTAGTGCTGGTCTGATTTTAAGCTAATTGACAAGCCTGATACTCAGTTATCTCCCCCACACAACATCCGCACAATGATCATCACCCAACATGGACACCCAGACTTCTCTAGTAGTGTCCACGCCGATAGCAACCACCAAGCGGACGCCATGTTGGTATTAAGAGGACCGAGCATCCAACCTATCGCCTACAATCTCCCAGCTTTGTCCCCATGTAGCTGGGTTACAGCACTGTGCCACCAGTGCCGACTGTTCTCTGTTAGAAAAACGTTCTTCTAGTACTGAGATTATACATTTTTACATTTTTATCCCTTTCATCATACATTGCCTTGTTAAAAAGTTTGTTTCCAAAATATACATGTTATAAACTGTAAAATCTATAAAATTTATTTATTTATTTATTTATTCATAAGACGCCGATCCTCAAGATATGGGCGAATATGGATTTCGAATGAGTGTAAATGAGCGAATGTAGTAATTGTTACAAACTAAGGCCGACTATTCCTTAGAAAGTGTCATTAATTAATAGCCCAATGACAAATGAACAGCCGGTGATTATCAGCTGACATTAAAATGTTTCTTGCAAGACACTTTTTTGGCTTTGGTGATTATTAATTTGAAGTATTGTTCTAAAAGCAGATTTATTTATTTTTTAAATTTTACTTAATTTAATTTCTTTGTACATAAGTTGAAATTCCGTGTTGTGTATGGAATTGAATATGTTTATGTTAAACAAGTTTTAGGATTTTTATGTTCCAAAAGTAGTATAATGTTATTAAAACTTATACACCATAGCTGTGTGTTTTTATTTTTTATTTATTTTTTTTAACATATATGTTGTCAACATGAGAGAGAGGCCCAATATAAATTTCTTTTAAGAAATAACCAAAGACTTTTGTTCTTGATTCTAATTTTGTTTGTATGTTCAGAAAATCCATATGTGTCAATTTCTGTTTTGAGAAAATAAAACTTGAATCAGAGTAGTTTTAGTTGTATATTACTGCTTGATAAATAGTCACTGATAATAATGTTTTTTTTTTTTTGTTCTAGTTTT
Organism: Stictocephala bisonia; assembly: GCA_035578905.1. Taxonomy (NCBI): domain Eukaryota; kingdom Metazoa; phylum Arthropoda; class Insecta; order Hemiptera; family Membracidae; genus Stictocephala; species Stictocephala bisonia. Next base: position 184,227 of record JAQJVL010001366.1, on the reverse strand, counting down.
CCAAATCGGTCAACACCTAAATTTTAGTCTAAATTGGTCATATAGCTGCCATTTTTACAGTAGTTGATTTATTTGTTAGTAGGTATTCATGAGAACCATAAAGGAGCTCTAAAAATTTTTTATAAAAACATATGGCATCTCAGGTTTTTTATTTTGTTGCAAAATTTTGTCTTCTTTCTAATGTAATTTTTTCTCACTCTCTAAAATTTTTTAACAATAAACAATGTCTCCAACTTAAGGATGGGTTTCAAATGGCTCTTACATGACTTCTTTGATATATTAGATAAAAACTGTATGTTTGTGTAAGAATAGGAGGACAAATTAAATGCAAGCGTATTTGGGTAGCAAAGAACACTATCAACGGTGTACAAGAGTAGGCAATAACAAAATGCAATTTCAAGTGAGTTAGAAGAAACATCAGTTATTATAAATATGTTTAACACAATATTTAGTACTGTGCACACTTTGGTTTTCTTTCAAAGATGCAAAATTGATGTTGCTAGAGTGATAGATAATAGTAGTGGTGGTGATATGTACATCACCACTGTTAATCTCTCTGGTCTGAGGAAAATAAACATAGTAAATATGTGCATAAAACATCTTACTACTAGATTATCGGTAACTGCTTAAACTTCAAATTTACTTCTTTTATAGACGATCTACTTTGTGGCAGTAGACTAAATTCTATTATTAATTATAATTATAATTTGATGGGTTAATGGAATGAAAAAATGTAATTGCTTTATAATCTATACTATTTAATACTATTTTACTTTGCAAAATGGTAATTTTGAGGGTTTTTAGTTTTATTTTTTAATATGAACAATGCAAATAAATTATGGTATTCTATGGTTGAAACTTGAAACAACAATGTAAGTGACACCTTATTGTTAGTAAAATGGTTTGAATATCGACACTACAATGTTAAAGAAACATATATGTGTTTCTTCAACATATATATAAATGATGTTATATATCATTTATATATCAAATTGAAATATTACTGTTCATATTCAAACAATGAAACAAACTAATTTTGTTTATTACCATCACAATTAACCTCTTTGATACTGGAGTCACTCTTGCTGTATTTCACATTAGGAGCTAAAGGCAGGTTACTTTTGGCATATCATGATCTCTTTATTCTTCCAGTCAACGAAATCAGCCATGATCAAACTGGCAGAATTAATCATTGACACCCTAGAGGAGGGATACTCACTACGTGGCCCTAGAGCTGCATGCGACTCTTAACACGGGTTTTAGCGGCCCTTACAATTTTTTAAAACTGCAATAATTTATTAAAGTGACAACCACTTTGGTATTTTTATAAGTCTCAAAAATGCTCAGAATGCTTTGTCTTTGTTTTAATGGACTAAATATTAAATTAATAGCAGAGAGACAGACAAAATGCAAGCTAGAAAACGTATGGAAAAACTGTAAGTATATGTACTTGCGGCCCTTAGATTATTTTGAGAAAAGTAAAAATGCTCGTCATGAAATCCTAGTGAGGAGCCCTTCCTTGAGGAAGGGAATATGGTTGCTAGTATCATGCTGGATCAGTAAAGCCGTTGGTTGTTTGGGACACAAACTGAATTTTAGTAAACCCATACAACTTGGACTGGCAAAAGTATGGTTTAGGAGTTATCTGAAAGGTAGAAATCAAGTTGTTGAAATATGACACGCAAAAAATGTATGGCTCAATAAATAAAATCATAGTCTCTTCCAATCAACAATGGGTTACCTCAGGGCTCTGTATTGGGGCCAGTTCTGTTCATCCTTCTGATGAATGACATATCACAATACCAAGGCCCACACTGCTCCCCTCTAATGTTTGCAGATGACACAACTTTGATATTGTCGGAATCATCCTCAAACAATCTAGCCGTCAATTCATACATTGCACTGCATGGCTTACCAGTATTGTAATGAGAATGATTTAGTAGTTAACGCTGATAAGATCAAACAGCTCATTCTTTGAAGTAGAAAATGTTGTTTTTTCAGCACTTCCAGATGTAAAATTGCAAACTCACACCAAATTTTTTAGAATGACAGTTGACAACAACTTAGAATGGATTGATCATATTTAGAGTCTTTCCAAGAATCTGAGTTCATGCTTGCATGTCCAAAAAAGAATCAAGCATATAAGGATAAAGCCACAATTAAAGTTGCCTACCACACACTGTTTGTGTCGAATATGAAATACGGCCTCATAGTTTGGGGAGGGACGACAACAAGAAATCTCAATTGAATCCTACTGCTATAAAGAAGCCATCAGGATAATGGGTTCTAGAAAGAGCTGCAGAAATTTTGTTCCAATCCAACAGATTTGAAAAATAGTTGGCTATACATCAAACAAGTTATTGTGCATGTTGACAAGGAACATATAAAACGAGGTCATGGCACCCACCGAAATAACTCTAACTATGAATCAAATTTCCACCTGCCTCTGTATTACAGCTTACAATTTGAAAATAACCGCCTTGAATGGGCAGAAAGCTATTCAACCTTCTACCAGACAACATAAAGATACTCCAAGAACAGAAGTTGAAATGAGATTGAGCAAATGGCTCATCAAAAGACCATTCTACTCCTTAGATGATTTTCTGGACTGGAGGAGAAGAGAAATCAAACACAATTTGACCAAATTGTATAAAAGTTTTGACATATGAACATTTCTCAAAGAAATTGTAAATAAAGATGTTTTACTTGAATTAATTTCTGTTCTCCTTGCATGAGTAACACCAGTAACCAATTCTTCATCTAACCAAATCTAATTTGAATACTTATGGATTAATGCAAGAATTTTAACGACGTTTAATGATGAACTAATGACTTTCAATGGGATAATTTAGGTAAGTACAAAATACTATTGTTTAGTTGCTTAAGTAAACAAAGTATTCTTACCAGGTAGTATTGCAAGAAATTCTTCCCTACTCATACCAGGTGGTATAATATGGGCGATTTCTTTCTTTCCTTGACCATGCGAATTATAGATATATACTTTTTTTCCTAGATAAAGATAGTCTTCGGTAGTAGTGGATTCTCGGATACGATTGGAATCAATCATATCAGAGTGTCCTTCAGCAAAAGAAAGGCCTACCAGACCAAGCCAAAAAATCGCAACCGACAAAATACTACATACCTGCAAAACAACAAAAGCAAATAGACATTAGATATGTAATAAGTGTATATTCTTGGACTGACAATTTTAGATATATTTGCCATAAATATATGAAATAAACCTAAACATCAACTTATTTTTTTTCTTAATTCTTTTTGTACCACCATTAATGTAATAAGAGAACAAACATTAGGAAACTTTAAAGAGAAAATAAGTTCATTAACTCAAGACACATTATTTCTTGAGAAAGAATACAAATTTCTCGTGGTACCACAGCTCCATCACGCTAGAAAGAGACTGACTCAATTCCAAAATTGTGTTTTATTAAGATATCTAACTAACAAAAATCTGGTACCAGCCTTGGAGCAAAATGGATTTGGTAGTTTTATCGTCAAGGAGCTGTGATTATTCAGTGTAAATAAAATAAATAATATCGAATTGGGTTATTTAGTGACTGAGGAAGGAACCAGTGGCCCCGGTATATATCTAACCAGTTCTGTTTTTGTGTTGCAAGTGTATTTTTTTCTTTAGTTTACCAATTTACCAGGCATGCTGGCGTGTTTATTTTACTGAAAAATGTAAATTTCCTACCTGAATTAATTTATTGTATTTTTTCCATAATTAAAAAATATCAAGTTAGGAATGTGGGTTTACATTTATATGTTTGGTCCAAAGAAAATACTCAAAATACAACATGATTTCAAAGGTTTCGTTTATTATTTCACAATTTTGTTATTATACCAAAGTGACATGTGTCTAAATCAAGTGTAGTTTTCTCGGCTTCATTGCAAACCTTTCTACAATACTGTGGATTTGCAACTGTTCCCTGAGTATCTTCTTCTCTATGTACAACAAAGAAAGGTTTGAGAATCTCTCTTGCAGCATTGAAGTTCTCAGCCAGTTTTTGACCCTCCTCATAGCAGAAAAACTTCTTTCACACGACGCTGAGCTGATGGGAATAGAAGCGGCGAGCTGAATTGCCATAAATAAGTTAGGAAAAGTTTCTTGCTTAACTATTTTTCTCAACTCATCAAACTTAACTCTGACACTAATCGCTTTTTTTTCTTTTGTATTTTTTTGCAGCGATAGTTTAAGTAAATTATTGGCTACTGCCATTTCTGCTTCAAGTAAAGTGGTGTTCACTCTCAATATCCCGTCACAATGTTCAAGAAAGGCTTTCGATTTTTCAAAACTCAAATTGAACAATCCATCAACAGCTAAAGCTAACTTTAGTGACTCTTCATTGAATCTTTCATTCAATCGTTCAATTATAACATCAAGAACTTTAAAATAAACTCGAGTTCTCCAAAACCTTTTAACTGTGTCTTGTCCTTCGCCTTCTCCCTCAACGATTTCCTCTTCTACTCCGATTGTCGACATTACTGCGCTGTCTTTCAAAAGAACGCTCGTCTCCCTTTTTCTTTTCGAGTTCCTGACATTCTCCAAGGAAATATCATATTTTTCAGTGAACTCAGTTATTTTTGTCCAGATCTTTGAAAATTCTGATTCACTTCTCTTCTCTTTTAAAGATTTAATAGTAGCTTTAATTACTTGTAACGCTGCTCCCAGTGTAGCCTCACTGTGCTGCAGTTGTTGGCTTAAGATGTGAGTAGGAGTTAACACTTGATGGAAGACAAAGAGATTAACTACAAAGCTTCCTTTTGTTATAGTATTCAAAATTCCCACAGCTTCAATTGCATCAATGTTTTCACATTGGTCAGTTTTAAATTTCAGCGCTTCTGTTATTACATCAAAGTGCTTGATCAGTTGTTCACAGTTTTGATACCTACATGCCCATCTTGTAGTGCTCTGAGAAGATATTTCAACAGGAGTTTTCTTTAAGCCTTGGTTTGTTTGAATGAGATCTGCCGCCTTCTTCAAGACATCATGATGAGATGGCTTTGAGAAATGCACATATAGTGCCTGAAGGCCATTAAATAAAAGATTTGAGCTTTCTACAGATTTACACATGTCTGTTACAGCTAAGGCGACTTTGTGAGCATAACAATGAAAATACATGGCTGCAGGATACTTTTGCCTAATTATTGTTTGTAAACCAGCGTGTTTCCCTGACATGACTGAAGCTCCGTCATAAGTTTGAGCTATTACTGGAAGGTCATGTATTCCCAATTGTTCAAAAATATTTAAGAGAAGTGAAGCAAGCTCTTCAGCATTGCGGTCATTAGAACAATTCCTAAACATTAGAAAACGTTCATGGGGACACAATTCATTGTCGACAGCGAATACATAAGGACAGTTGTTGATCTTTATAGCTCCTAGCTTCATCGACCATAACAGAAAAGAAACCACATGATTTTACTTCATCGACAATTTTCTCCGTGAGCATAGTTGCCCTCAGATCAATTATTTCATTCTGTATGATTTTACTGCAAAATGATATGGTACTCTGAAAGCCATCATTAAATAATTTATCGTGTCTGGCATGAAACTGGCAGAGTTCAAGAAAATTCCCTCGGTTCTCTGAGTCGAGTTTTTCGTCATGCCCTCTTAGAGGAAGGCCCTGACTTGCAAGAAATATTATAATTTCAACAACTTTACTTAAATACTGTTTATTTTTATCAACCTCTTCTCTGTGAGCATTTGACAATAATGTCATAACACTACCCTTCTCCCTGGACTGTTTATCCATTAAATGTTTTTCCCAACAAAGAAGATGGCTTTTACATTTTTCGTGTTTATCAAATCTCTCTTTAGTTTTTTTCCAGTTTCGGAATCCACATTTTGTAAATACTTCCTCGGAAGAGGAGAGGTTAGAGTCAAACATTCGACAAATAGCAATATGCTGCGTCTTTTACTAAACTGTATTCCAGCCAAGGATACTGATCAAAATAGGTCTTTGAAAATGATCGGTTTTGTTTGCCAAATACTGTGAAAGGATAATTAGCCTGTTTGGGCTGCACTGGCCCTGACTCTCTAGTCCCTAGATCTAAACTAATTTGCTCACTTCTAAGATGGTCCACGTCCATTTGAACACCAACGGTCACAGCACAGCTACTGCTCGTAGGCCTACTAGGCAATGACTGTACACTTGCAGTTGATAACGTCGTTTCATCACTTAGTTTATTGTCAATGGTTAGCTTTTTAAAATAGTCTGTGACACGCTTCATTGCGGAATATCACCGTCGTTAAATGTATATAGAAATTAACACCGCCGAAACCACTTACTGTCAGTCAATACAACATCATAACCTAATACCGGTACAGCGTCACATCACGACGACAATGGAGGGAGTCGGGATGATGACTTTTACTTTACAAGGTCAAACTTGGTAGTGGGGAGAGCGCGCGCATGTGCACTGCGCAGGGTGAACCTCGCCCGCTCCGAGGTGCATTACTATATACGGCATTTCCAGATCATAGTACAGTAACACATTCTGAAATATTTATTAGATCTTTGTCATGTTTATAATATTGTAATAAGCAAATAATATTAAGGCTTAATGAACATAACATTTTAACTTATACTATTTGTCAATTTGTGTTTCAACGTTATTCTTTTCTTTTACCACAAACAACATTATTATCGCCCATTGATTTCCAAATATTTGGGGGGGCTTAGCCCCCCCAAGCCCCTACCTTTAGCTGCCAATGGGCATGCTGCTTTTATTTTCTTCCACTTTTTACTGAAATTCTAAGCCTATTGCCTTAAAATTAACCTGAAAATATTAATTGGTTTCAACTTCACTGACTAGAACATAATCACCCCTAGTCAAGGTAAAGCCTTAATCCTTGGGTTGGGTGAAAGGACTCATTTATTTAATAGTCAATAGTCAAAAAGCTTTATTCATGCATACAATACTTTGTACATGAATAGTGTCACATGTTTTTTTATACTAGCTTAAATACTAACTACAAGTATATCTCTGCTACTTTTTATTGCTCTATGATACTGTACTGCTCTTCACTCAATATTAAAATATATCATCCAGACTGTAAAAGGCCTTATTGACTAAATATTGTTTCAGTATATTTTTGAATGGAATGAGGTTTGTTTTATTTTTAATTGTCTATGGCAATTTGTTAAGAAATTTCGAACCCATGTAAGATGTTTTCTTTTAAAAAAAATCAATATTATGTTTAGGCCGAACTATTTTGTCTTTTTCTCTGGTATTACAGAGATGAATTTCCTTGTGAGTCTTGTTCTCTATGTTGTTATTTTTTACAAACATAATGCACTAAAGAGCATAAAGGTCATACACAGTTAGAATACTTAAAGAAGAAAAATCGTCTTTAACAGATTCAAATTTTTTCCTGTTCATAATGATCCGTAAACCTCTTTTTTGTAAAATTAATATTTTCAGATTTTTTGTGCAAATTGCTCCATATACACAAAGTCCATAGGATATGTCTGATTGTATGTGAGCATGAAAATGTATTTCAGAGTATCTATATTGCATATCAGTTGCATCCTTCTTAATGCGTAGATACCAGAGTTTATTCTACTAGCAATATAATCTATGAGACCTTCCCACGAGAGGTTTTGGTCAACATATAGACCTAAACATTTAGTACTGTTTGTTTGTTCTATTTCATGTTCATTTAGTATAATATTCAGCTGAGCTGTTTCCCTGTTTTGTTTTGTTGAAAAAAAAGCATCGTTTTGGTCTTATCTGCATTTATAATTAGTTGTTTGTTAATGAAAAACTGTTCTAATTTTGTTAGGTATATGTAAGAAGAAATTTCCAATTCTAAAATTGAGTCGGAGGTTACTATTAAATTTGTCTAGTCTGCATATAGACACAACTTATTTTTTGTTTCTACAGCCAAACTTAATATTTTTGGCATACCTTGTTTTTATGCAGTAAAGGTTTTATAAAGGCATATTTGGCACTCTTGATTAATTTAGTCGGAATTTTATCATAACTGCTTGAGCTTTTATTTTTTTAAGAATCAATAATTGTGATTAGCTCTTTTTCATTAACAGGTAGGCAATAGAACGGCATCTGATTCCAATCCAACAAGATATTTTCATGATCATCAGGGAGTGGAGATGGGCTGGTTTCCTGTACCATATTATCAATTACATTTATGAAATAATTATTACACATGTACTTATCATAGAAGGATTGGAGACAGTATTATTACCAGTTTTCAGTTCAATATTTTCTCCAAGGAATTTTAATTTTCCTGATTCAGAATTAATTATTTCCCATGTAGTTTTACTGATATTTTCAAAGCATTTTTTCTTTGCAGTAATTTACATATCTACTTTTTGACCATTTGTCTAGTAATATTACATGATTGTTGTCATTTATTTTTCTTAGCTGGGTTTTGGTATTCTATCATTCTATGTTTGTCATTTAGCAATTCTTCAGTAATCCAATTACACTTTGACCCATTTTTAATTTTTATTGATATTTTTGGAAAAGCTTGATCAAAGTAATATCTAAAATTGTTGCTAAATACTGTATATTTATCACCGTTTGATGCACTGAATATCGGTCTGCAATCCTCCTTCTCTAACAATGAAATGAACCATTTCATGTTTTCTTTTGTAAACTTCCTCTTAACTGAACTTAGAGTAGTAATCTTATCACAACATACATTTGATAGTTTAAGTATTTGGCCATCATGGCCAGAAATATCAGTAACAATACCTTCTACTGTATTTTCATTAGAGATAATATTTGTACAAAACTTATCCAAACAGGATTTCCTAGTTAGAGTCACCCTTGTAGGAAAATTAACCAAATATTCCATTCCATTAGCTTTAAGGACCCCCTTAAACTCTTTGCTCTCCAATGAGGTACCTAATACATTAATGTTGAAATCTCCAGCTAGAATTACACTATTATAATTTTTACTTAATGTCAAAATTTCCAATAAGGAGTTCAATCTAAATAAAAACTCAGCATTTTTGTACATGTACAGTAGTGATACACGCCCACTCACCGATAAACATACATTGGTGATGCCCAGCCACACATCCATACTTGTACAGTAGTAATACACGTCAACTCACCGATAAACATACATTGGTGATGCCCAGCCACACATCCATACTTGTACAGTAGTAATACACGTCAACTCACCGATAAACATACATTGGTGATGCCCAGCCACACATCCATACTTGTACAGTAGTAATACACGCCCACTCACCGATAAACATACATTGGTGATGCCCAGCCACACATCCATACTTGTACAGTAGTAATACACGTCAACTCACCGATAAACATACATTGGTGATGCCCAGCCACACATCCATACTTGTACAGTAGTAATACACGTCAACTCACCGATAAACATACATTGGTGATGCCCAGCCACACATCCATACTTGTACAGTAGTAATACACGTCAACTCACCGATAAACATACATTGGTGATGCCCAGCCACACATCCATACTTGTACAGTAGTAATACACGTCAACTCACCGATAAACATACATTGGTGATGCCCAGCCACACATCCATACTTGTACAGTAGTAATACACGCCCACTCACCGATAAACATATATTGGTGATACCCAGCCACACATCCATTCTTGTACAGTAGTGATACACGTCAACTCACCGATAAACATACATTGGTGATGCCCAGCCACACATCCATACTTGTACAGTAGTAATACACGTCAACTCACCGATAAACATACATTGGGGATGCCCAGCCACACATCCATACTTGTACAGTAGTGATACACGCCCACTCACCGATAAACATACATTGGTGATACCCAGCCACACACCCATACTTGTACAGTAGTGATACACGTCAACTCACCGATAAACATACATTGGTGATACCCAGCCACACACCCATACTTGTACAGTAGTGATACACGTCAACTCACCGATAAACATACATTGGTGATGCCCAGCCACACATCCATACTTGTACAGTAGTGATACACGTCCACTAACCGATAAACATACATTGGTGATGCCCAGCCACACATCCATACTTGTACAGTAGTGATACACGTCCACTCACCGATAAACATACATTGGTGATGCCCAGCCACACATCCATACACATATGGATACATTATACCCACAGTTTAGAAACTGTAATAATAGTTAAAAAATCTCAGGATGACATCTCTTAGTTGTGTGACACTCAGTAATCTAACTCCCAGTATAAATATGTTTACCATTCTAAATCATAAATTGTAGCTTTTTAGAATGAACCATTATTTGCAGGCATCAAATTTCATTTTAACATTCCTTAAAAAAATATGTTTGTTACCCTATGGTTAGTGAAGTTGAGAGTTGATATTGGCATTGATTTTACTATACATAGAAGATAGTTACATCCAATGTTAAATATTGAGGCACGGAAAATGGGAGCGACCGTGCTGCAACCTGTCGTCAATCAAGTTAAAGAGGTCGAAATTGCCTCCAGTTTCGACTGTTCGGTTGCACAACCTGTGAGCAGTAAAGGAAACTAATCACTCCCTCTCATTCCCCCATTCTCTCTCTCCTTTCTCATGAGACAAGCGTCCGGAAGTACTTGTTTACTGTCGCCCCTCCATCTGTGTCGCCGATAGGCCTTGATAGATTATTAAGTATTTTCTTTTTTGTTGCATGAAATGTGACCCCCCCTGTGAACAAAGTCTGTGTGGCCCCGGGGCAATTTGCCCCTTTTGCCCCCCCCCCTCTGGGCGGCCCTGCCTCAAGCTGTGCTATAGAAATATTTCCGTAAATATCACAATCCGCCAAAAATAACTTGAATTTTCACTGGTCTGATTCCGAATAGCACCAAACTTATACTACAAAATAAGCACATATCTGCTTATATTCTGTTACTATTAAATTACAATAATTTTTAAACATGTATAGCCTATATTACTCCCCACAGTTCTAGAGTTGAAGTGTTTGGTTATTAAAAAAAGGTCTCTGTTCTTCTACTTAGAATTAATTTATCTCATTTGAAAGTGTATGCTTATCATTAATACGATATATATATATTCAATTTGAAACCATACTATTACAGTTCAAAATATGCGCAAACCCCAAATTTACATATTATTTTTTAACTATATTATTGTTTATTTGTAATAGTTATTTGTTTATATAGTTTTGTTAGTTCTTGGCATTGTTTGTTCTGTTCATTCTCAGTTGTGTAAATAAGTCATATTCGAATTGTTATAATTAAAAACGCCACAGAGTGCGGCTATAGTTAATTTTGTTATTATTTAGACTGTGGTTACTTAAAATTAGTTATTTCTTATGTTATTGCTGGTCACGCTACTTGTGAAGTGTTACCAGTGTAATTCCACAGTGTCTTTTCCAGAGAAATTGAAAATATAAATAAATTGTAGTTTATCCATGCTTTCACATCTAGTAAAATAATAGTATGAAAAACAGATGTGTTAACTTTAATTATATTCACCTTAGACATACTTTTTACAATGGTCTGATTCAATCAATGTTATAAAACGGTATTTTTTAAAGGGGGACATAAACAAAATTTACAATAATTTCACAACCTGATTAAAATAATGAAAATTGAATCTAAATAATCAGTAGTCTAGTTATATTCTATAACGATAATATTTCCCAGTATTATTCTATATAAATATCAAAGGCCTATTTCAATATTTATTTTGTCAAAGAAATAAATAATGTCACATTTTTTAATATTTCACTATATTATATATTCCTGGAATATTTGCAGATTAATTTCATAATTGAAAGGAGAGTCATTGATTGGATTTGAAAACAATTTATTTTTTAATCAATTACCGAATATGAAAAAACTAATGATTGAGTACAACAGTCGATTTAATCACATAATCGATGGTTAAAATGCAATAAATAAAGATTTTCAGATGGGCTAAATAGTATGAAAATGTTTACTTAAATCAGCAGTAATTATCGCCAGCATTGCCGATAAGTTGGCGGTCTATTCAAGTGAGTCTATTTACAAATACACGGTGTGTTAATCATATAAATCAATATGGTGTTTTAATTTATTCAGTTATAAATATCTCTTTATTCAATATGAATGTCACACTGAATTTTACTGTATCAACAATAGTATCAACACAGTATTCTTTATTATTCGAAAGAGATGCAAGCAAATATAAAAACAGAGAACCCGGATTAACGTTGGCAATATGGAATAACGTAAACAATTATCTAAGCAGGATGTTGTTTGTGTGTGGGACCTGAGGAAGGAGAGGGCAGGGCGGCTGTCTGGAGAATGGGAGAGTGGGTTAAGAGGAGGGAAGTGAGACAGAGACGGAAGAGCGTGCGAGAGAGAGAGGAAATAGGGCTATGCGCAGCGCAGCGTGGGCCGTGGGGCCTCAAAACAGTTTTGGGGCCTCGCCACAACTCTCCCATATGGATGGAGTATCTATTTATATAGTAAAATCAATGCTATTACTACGTAGCCTAACATAAATAACATAATATAGCAAATCTTAAACATGATTTGAAGGTTTTACCAAGTTAGGTTACATATAGGCCTAGTACTAGGCTAGCCTACATACGACAAGATCTCATAGTGAATAAGAAAGATCCCCAGTAAGAACTTGTCCTAAGTAACTTAAAAGTAGTTGCTATAATTTATGGTCAGTAATAATTGAATAATATAAGATTCTAGGAGAGGAGAGTTGTTTTTTCAAACAAAATAATAGAATCAAATATCCTTTTAAATAATTTATATGTTAGTATTTTTATAAAATTAATTAGTTTATAATTACAATGTAACTTATGTACTTTATAATGTAATCAATGTAAGTAAACATATTGTAAACCTTTCTTGCTGTAATACTATATAATAATAATAATAATGCATGTATTAATTATTTTTCATGCATATTTTATTTCTACAATTAAAATATTTGTCGACACCAGGCATAGTAGAATTTTAATATTTATACTATTAATCTACTAACCAGTTCAAGCCAGCCAATTATTTTCGAACCAGTTCTTAGTGGGCATCCACAACAACAGGATTTAAGTTGAGGAATTCTTACAGCCATAACAGATCTGTAACAAAAACTTTTATAAAACAAATTAGTACATAAAGTACATAAAATGACTATGACACAGTGTGAAGAAAGGGTCTGTTATCTAAATTATACAACTTAATTCTGTATACTTGATTGTTGCAATTCTTGATTTTCACCCTCAGCATTAGGCTAATTAAAGTTTATCAGGGTCACACAGAAAGATCATTTAGGCACCTGAACGAGGACTGCCACAAGGATCTGTTCTTACTCCTCTTTTATTCAATATATACACTGCTAATATTCCAGTCATACATTCCAGAAAATTCATATATGCAGATGATATTGCTCTTGGAACTGAACATGAGGACATATAAAAAACAGATAGAAGACTTACACTTGATCTAGCCACCCTCAATAATTATTTAAAAACCTGTCTTTGTTGGATTGGAATTTAAAGTCCAATCCAACAAAGACAGAGGTAACATTCTTTCAACTGAGTAATAGACTAGCTAATTAAAAAATTAACATCTTTTTCTGGTGGTATTCTTAACTGGAGACATATTTGAAGGTTGAAACAAGTTTCTGTTATCAGACCTTATGACTGTCACTGGTGGAGTGAACCTTTCTTGTGCAAAATGGATTACATTGAGCTTAGTGCTGGCTTCTTAGCTAGCATTTGGCCCCACAAGGGAATTGATAAAAGTTTATATTAATTAAATTGTTTCAACCTTGCATACATGTAACTGAAGATGACTTCATAGAAGTCGAAATGTACATCGTACAAAACAAAGTACAGTATGAAGAAATGTCTAAAAGGTATTTATTATGAATATTTTATTTGATAAAAATCATTAGTATTTTATATATTTAATGCTTTATATTATTAAGTTTCTTAACATTTACCTGTTTGCATTCAATCTATTTTGGTTTTAGCTAGGAAGTAAAGTATCACACAAAAAAGTTTTGTGAATACATATTACAGGCTACCCTTTCAAACCCTTCGGCCCACTTTAAAAACAAAGTACCTTGAATTATCTTTCTTTTCAGTAACATCAATAATAAACGATCATCTCTTATGAATCCTCGACAAACACATCTATTGATATAAGAGCCAAATGCCTTGATTGACTGATCAAGAACTCTCAAAAACTTTAAGGATTTGAAATATAAAAATTGGCACATATGGCTGGCTCTAGATGCGTACTAAAATGATTTCAAAATATTTTCTTTCCTAGAGCTAAAATAAGGTAGTCAAAACACATCCTGATACCGGCCAGCCTCATTCACCTTACGAATAATAAAGGTAAAGCACCACTGTAAGTGTAAGGGCGGGCGGGTGGGTCAATATCACTATACGTGTTTGGGCGGGCGGGTGGGTCAGTACCACTGCAGGTGTATGGGCGGGCAGGTGGGTCAGTACCACTGTACGTGTGTGGTTGGGCGGGTGGGTTACCACTGTACGTATATAGGAGGGTGGGTGGGCCAGTACCACTTTACATGTATGGAAGGGTGGGTGGGCCAATACCACTGTACGTGTAGGGGCGGGCGGGTGGGATGAGCCATGACTGAATTATGCCAGTGAACTAGCGATTATGTCAAACATCAATTCTCAAGTGATAAAGTGTCCTTGTTGTGTGTTTGGTACAAAAAGTACAGTTGCCCATAAACGATCACTTCCGACGCAACGTGACCATGACCAGTAGTGCGGTGCGCGTTGACGCTTGGATCGTCGATCCCGAGAATAATTTTTTGTCTGTGCCATTGGCTTTCCAAAATGTTAGAAATATCGTGGTGGCCACTGAAGCCCCGAAGTTCCATGACGGAAAGTGATAAGAACTTCCGCAACCAGTCCCCCGCTACAGGTGACTTGAGTTGTGTTTTGTTGTTGATTCACAAAGTGTCATTATTGTTATTTATAAATTATTTAGTAATTTATTTAGAGACTGTATTTTTTCTTTAAATATTCTTTTGTTTCTTCCTCATTCGAATAGTGAAAATACGTTTTTATTTAAAATATAGTAAAATATTTTAGTGATGAGATGTCTGAAGAAAATGTCAATGGTCAGTGAAATACCAACTGACAACGGCCGCAAAAAAGAGCAGCAATATATATATTTTATGAACTATATATATAATTTTATGGCATCTATATATTTTATGAACCCAAACGTTTTAACTGAGTTTATAGAGATCAACCAAAATGTTCCTGCTTTTGGCAGATGAGCTCACAAGACTACCATAATGGTATTAAGAGAAATGCTGTCATACAGGAACTATTGAAGCGTAAAAAAAACAATTTATCCGGCAAAATACAATCACTTTTATAAAAAAAACTAATTAAAATTATCAAATGATCTTTTCGTATAAGAGGAAATCATCGTAAGGAACTATCAAAAGTAACTGCGTTGAATTTCTAATTCATTCAAAAGTCATTAGCCAGTTTTTAGCCCAAAATTTCATTTTTCCCTCCTCTACGAAAACGCATATTTCTTTTTCGTGAAACGCAAAAATTGTATAAAACATTCCCGTTAACCACGTATTAAAATACAAATGCGATACAAAAATGAGTTTTTGAGAAATGAAAGTGTAAAGTTGATTCTCTGTAAAAACTAATTAAAATTCCGGTATTTTTTTTCCAACTAGGATAAAAATTATTAAAACTTAGTATAAAATTTAAATATGCATATGTCATAATGTACAAACAAACGAGGAAAACTATGTTGTGATTGAAGTTTTCACAGGACTCTTAGCTTAATAGTACACCTTAAAACTCGGATATAGATAATTTCTGCAATTACATTAACCTACCGTACTAATCTACTACTACCACCATGCCATCTACTTCTAGCTCTATCTTATCAATTTACTTACCCACATCAAACTATTAGTTATTTTTTACTGTTTAGATGGATCTCGCGCACACTCCTTCAATTTACTACAGTAAAATTGCTTTTTTTGTAAATTAACTTTTAGATTTAGATCAAATCTAAATTTGTCATAACATTTTAAAAAGTTATTATTAAAAGGAATTTTTCTTACTGTCCCTAATATTATTTTATTTAATAATTTCTTACTAATCTGAGGGCTGAACAATCTATCTTTTGTTACTTCTTGTTGTTCTCTGATATTATTTTATTACTGTTAAAATACTTCAAATTTATTAAAACAAAAATTAAAATCATTTTGTAAAAACATGACAAATTCGTCAACTGGTTACAGATGAAAAATAATTAACTATTTCCTACTTAAAATCTATAGTTTGGTTAGTCAATAAATAATCAAAAGTTTGTTTAAACTAAATTTACTTAGTATCATCCTCAAACCAAACAAGCAGTATCGGTAAATTGTAAGAAATTACTAATTTATAGTTAGTTATATTTTCTACATTTTATATAAATATGATTAATGCAGGTTATTGTTTATTCTGCTATTCTTTAATAAGTTAGAGATGAGAACCCTTATTATTAACCACCTAATTAATAATTTAAATTATTAATTATCTAAAATATTTTATTAGTATATTTTACAAATATTGTGTCATTGGCGAATCTATGAATATCATGGCCCTCATAGGCCAGCTACCAGTCTAATAAAAGATTACAAATTAGTCTAATAAACAATATCAATAAGAAATAAAATCTACAGTACAAAGCATTAGTGTATCAATATTGATCTCTCGTCACAGAGCTAAATCCAGGTTTCATAATCATTTAATGATTAGCAGCTCCTCTGAATGAAGACCAGCTAATCCAACGAACTCATAAGACCCATTGGTCTTGTGTTCCTTGAGCTAATTCCCCCCAAAAAGAACACAATGGGTAATCATTAACTATGTGGTCCATGGTTTAAACTTCGACTCCACAACCACATCGTGGAAATGACTGATCGTTTGCCATCAGTCATTTCCAGCAGTTGTATTTTGCCACAATAATTCATTCCACCAATGGCGGCCAGACCATAGAGTCGGATACCAGATGACATAGTTGGTAGTATATAATGACACTATTCAAATGTACTAAATGTATATAAATGAATAAAAAATGTTGAGTCTTGAGTCATAGGGTCGGATACCAGAAGACGTAGGGTCGGATACCAGAAGACATAGGGTCTGATATCTAAAAACTCTTAACGATATTTAGAGTATCCTCATGTTTCGTCTTAAGGATGTGATGTCTTAAGCTGAGGAAACGAAGTTTTACCAAGACGACAAGCCATGAGTGACGGTTTGTCGACGGGACTTCTGACCCATGACCATGTCTTGGGTCGACCACGCTAAAACGTTATTGTATCATGCTTATAAACCGAACAAGGGACTAAGTTTTCATCACAGTGTAGGCCAAGTTCATCTACAGATAGCTATTTACAATTAATAGTAATACAATCACGAAATGTTTTCGTGAAAATAAAAAAAATATGTACTGAAAATTACACCCATAAGTTAAAAAAAAAGATATTATGTCAAATAAAGGAATTGGTTTTAAACATGTTAAAACCAGAATAATTTTGTTAATAATAATAAAACAAAACTAACAACTAGTCTGACCGCACCACACGCTCTGGGCATGTTAAGTGTTCATTACCAGAATTCGCTACTAAAGTCATAGCTTCACAATTGTCTCTTGATGCAGGGCCAATACCATCCGCCACTACGGAAATCGAACGAGCAAACTAGAACACTTAAGACAAGTAGCGTGTTAAATATATATATATATATATACATAAAAACGGAATCCCAATCAGACCTGTAGTTAATTACCAAAATGCCCCTTCATACAAATTATGCAAGTTCCTCAATCAATTTATCAAAACAACATACAATACACAAATAATTTCAACATTAAAAACAGACTAGAGTTAATAGAGAATATAAAAAAATCAACATTCCGGAAGATTCTTCATTTATTTCTTTTGATGTACGGTACAAAATATGTACTCAACCATTCCAATTAATGAAACAATAAAAATTCTTCGTGGAAATTTAGAAAAAAGCATGAATAACCTAACTGAATCCAACATCAACGATATAACCAACGTAATAAAAGTAAGTGTAAATCAGAACTACTTTGAATTTAATGATAAATTTTAAAAACAAGAAGAAGGTTTGGCAATGGGATCTCCTCTTTCAGGTCTTCTTGCTGATATTTACATGAATGATTTAGAATCATCAAAAATCATTAATGATAAAAAAAACCTTTAGAACCAACTTAATTTATTATTTTCGTTACGTTGATGATATTATTTGCTTATCAAAAGATCAACAAATTCAACTTCTAAACTATCTGAATTCCATCTCTAAAACAATCAAATTTACAATGGAAAGCCAAAATAAAGAAATTTACTTTTTAGATTTAACAATTTATCAAAATTCATCATAACACAACATAAATTTAAAAAATTTACAGAAAGAACACTCAATCAGATCTTATAATCCCAATAAATTCCAATCATCCAAAGTGTCATAAAATGGCTTCATTTCGATCTCTTATTAAAAGACTAGTAGAAGTACCAATGGACAAACATGATTTCAATGAAGAATTCAAAATAATCAAACAAATAGCAATGGCTAATGGTTACAAACCTTCCACAATCGACAAAATATTACATAAAATAAAAATAAAAAATAGAAACATTTGTCAAGAAGAACCAGAAAATAGAGCATTCATCTGTGTTCCCCACAACACAATACTTAATAAAGCAATTAGAAAAACCTTTAAAAAAGAAAAATTCGAAATTGTTTTTAAAACAAATAACAACGCATTTAACATAATACAAAAGAAATCCACTTCAAAATTACATAAAACCCAAGATATATTTGACAAATCAGGAATTACAAAATTAAATGTTCAGACTGCCCAAACTATTATATTGGACAAACAGGACCCTGTGTTCATTATCATTTCAACGAAGATTTAATGAACACATACAAGCTCTAAAATCAAACAACAGAACTTCAATGAAATCTTCCTTTGCAGAACACTTACTAAACAATAATCACAACTTCACAAATATGAAAACCAACATGAAAATTCTAAAATTCGGTTCAAAAAGCAAAAAACTAGATTCTCAAGAAGAACTTGAAATTTATAAACACAACCAAGAAAATCCCAATAATTTAATCAACACCATGTTAACACAAAAAAGAAACCCAATATTCGTAAAATTTATACATATAATAATAATAAATGTATTTATTGTTTTCACAGGTACAGATTAGTTTCACAGGCAAAATTATTAATAACTAAAGAAACACAACTATATATAATTATAAAGAAACACAAGAGAGAAAAGCGCCTAAATAAAGTACTCCAAATCATATAATACATTCTTGGTTATAATACAATAATATAAATACAGTTTAAATACAACCAGATATAAGCTAAATTATTAAACATAAGATTAATTTGTAATCAAACAGATATATTCAAAAACCAAAACAAACAAAAGAAAACATAAATACTGAAACCTGCGAAAAACAACTGCGACCCCAACAGACCAAGGGTCCAATTATGGGGGCCGCATGAAAAAAAAAATATTAATAATTAAGACCTCCATGCCTATACAAATATAACAATACTTAATTTTTAAAATTTAAGGATTAGAAACTCTTTATTCTTCCAAACAATGCTTATTTGAATACATTAATAAAAATAAAAAATAAGTAAAAAAAAAAAAAAAAAAAAAACAATCCAAGAAATGAATTCAAATAACTAAATTAATTTAGGTTGAGAAACCTAGTTGTACCACGTTGTAAAGACTTCAACGTATCAAGTCTTTACATTTTGCTCTGGAGACTGCCTGTGACATGTCCACATCTACACCACCAGCTATGGAATTAAATAATATGATTGTAAAATTTAGAAAGGAGTTAGCATGAGCGGCAGTACAAGCCCCACCAGGGTATAACAGATACCCAGCGCGCCTACCATAAGCCGGCACACACCAGTTTATCTTACTTAAGGTCGTTGGGTCATCCACAATACCTCTCATAACACCATGCAGGTAAAAAAGTTGCGCTAATTTTCGTCTCTTAGACAACCTCTTGAAATCAAATAAATTTAACATTTCTTCATATCTAATATGCCAAATTGGATAATTTAACTGACCAAAATACTTAAAAATACAACAATCGCAACAATTTCTTCTGAATTCTCTCAATCATTTCACAATATAGTTGAGTTGATGGGAACCAAACTATAGATGCAAACTCCAATCTGGAGCGAACTAAAGATCTGAATAAAATTTTAAATGTTTCAATGTCTCTAAATTCTTTTCCAATCCTTGAAATAAAACCCAATGAACAGTAAGCTTTCTTTACCACATTTAACATATGGTTTGAGAGACTCAAATCATCTGTTATAAGGACTCCCAGATCATTAAACTGGTTCACTCTACGTAAGAGACAATCATTTATTTTGTAAGGAAATAAATATGGTGTTTTCTTTCTATGTATTGACATAACACAACATTTATCAATATTTAAAGTTAAAAGATTATCTTGACACCATTGTGTAATAGTATCTAAATCATGCTGAATGTCATTATGGTTAAATGCGTGTCTAATAATTTTAGAAATTTTTAGGTCATCAGCATACATTAAAGCATTTTATGTAATATGTTGGGCTAAATCATTTATAAATAAAATGAAAAACAAAGGGCCCAAATTACCGCCCTGAGGAACTCCAGACCCAGCTGAAAATAAATCAGACTTATAGACAATAGACAAAATACTTTATTGACATATTCGTTGAGAACAGTACGTGCGTCATTCATACAAATTCTAAGGTTATATAAAAATTACATTGCTTATTCTAATTACATGTTTAAAAATTCACTTTCTGAGTAAAATGGTCTCTCCTGTAGCCAGGCTGTTAGTGCTTTTTTTAAACGTTTGGGTGGTTCATTCTTTAGAGCTTCTGGAAGTTTATTGAAATAGGCCGCTCCTTTATATGATGGTTTCCTTGCTGAGAGGCTCAGGTGGTGTACAGGAAGTGTGAAGTCAAGGACATGGCGTGTGTGATATTAGTGGAGGTCTCTATTTCTGGTTTTCCTTGAATGTACCGCATGCAGAATTACTTCTAGGATGTACAGGTTTATCACTGTGAGGATCTTCAATTTTCTAAATGCTTCTCGGCAGCTTTCTTGGTATTGGAGTCCTTCTAGAGCTCTTATTGCTAGTTTTTACTGCCTGAGGACCTTTTCCATGTTGCAGTTGGCTGTTCCTCCCCATAGTGCTAAACCATATCTAAGGTGTGTCTCAAAAAGTGAGAAGTAGGCGGTTTTAGCTGCGTCTTTATTGCTAATCTGTTTAATTCTGCGTATTACAAATATGCTGGTGCTCAATTTTTTGCAAAGCTGTTCAGTGTGTGCTTTCCAGGTTATGTGTTCATCGATTAATATACCAAGGTGATCTGTTTGGGTTTTTACTTCCAGGTCAGTGATTGAAAGATGCATGTTTTTGTGCCTGGTAGAGAAGTTTATTTGGACAGTTTTAATGTCATTCAGCACTAAGTTGTTTGAGATGCAGTATTGCTTTGTTGTGTTCAGGGTATTGATTAGGCCTCTGGCGAGTTGTTCCGTGGTTTTGTTAGATATTGTTATGACAGTGTCGTCTGCGTACATGGTTGTGTGACAGATGCGTTCTAGGTAGTCGGGCAGGTCATTTGTAAGCAGTAGGAACAGGACCGGGCCCAGCACTGATCCTTGTGGCACTCCCATCTGTATGTCGGTAGTTTTCGACTGAACTTTTTCTAGTACATTGTTTTTAGTGTATTGGATTTCCACCAATTGTCTCCTGTTTTTCAGGTAGTTCCAGAACCAGTCTGCAGTTTTATCTTTTACGCCCATGCTTTTTAGTTTTTGAAGAAGGCGTTTGTGATTTAAGCAGTCAAATGCTTTTGTAAAGTCCAGGAATAGACTAGTGGCAGTGAGGCCTTCTTCCAGTTTGTCTATGACGTGTTCTATAAGTTGTATTAGGGCTGTGGTTGTGGATCGCCCTTTCATGAAACATGCTGATGTTTAGTTAGTAGGTTATTGTGTTCAAGATATTGTAAGTCTTTCTAGTACTATTTTTTCGATGATTTTGGAGAAGGTGGATATGAGTGATATTGGTCGGTAGCTGGCCATGTCGGTGGTTGGTCCTTTTTTATATTTTGGGTAAACTTTTGCTGTTTTTAGTTTTGCAGGGTAAATCCCTTGTTGTAAGGATATGTTTATGATGTGTGTTAAGGGATCAGAAATTTCTTCTTTACAGATTTTTGCTAGTTTTGATGAGATGTTATCCAGGCCAGATGAAGTTTTTGTTTTCATAGAGTCTATTGTTTTCTCCACTTCTTCCTTTGTTGTCGGTTCGAACTGGAAGGTGTTGTTAGTGAGCAGCGGCAGATCCTCGTTTGTAGTATCTGTAATATTCAAGTGGCTCTTTTGGAGAGTTCTTTGTGCTATTGAGGAGAAAAATTCGTTAAAGCAGGCTGCTACTTCTGCAGGGTTGCGAGTTATTTTTCCATTGTTTTGAAGGTATATTTGGTTGTTCGATTTGTGTCTGGCTGTCTTCTCTTTGTCTATTATTTGCCATAGGGCCCTGGGCTTATTTTCGGAATTACTTATGTGTGCTACTACTGACTCTTTTTTGAGCTTTTTGAGCTTTAAGTCATTGTCGTTTTTCCTGGCTATTGTCTCTGTTTTGTCTTCTATTCGACCTGTGCACTGCTCTTTTTCTAGGGCTCGGATGTATTGCTCTTTGAGCCTTGTGCATTCGATATCCCAGGTCTGGGTTTTGTTGTGTTTATTTTTTAAGGTCTTCAGTGGGCAGGTGTTGTCAAGGGTTGCTTGGATGATATTGTGGAATATGTTATATGCTGTGTCGGTGTTGTTGGAGTGGTGCACTGCATCCCATCTTTGTTTGGCTAAGGCTGATTTGAAGTTTTCTATTGATTTTTTGTTGAAATTTCTCTTCTTTGTTTTAGTTTCGGTGAGACGGTGTTTTGCTATGGTTAGTGTGGTCAATTGTGCTGTGTGGTCAGATAGGCCGCTTTGGATTACTGATGTTTTTACCAATTCTGGGTTTATGTTAGTGCACACTCAATCTATTGATTTTGATGTTTCATGGGTGATTCTTGTGGGCGAGAGCTGTATCCTTATCAAGTCAAATGCAGCGAGAAGTTCTTTTAGTTGAGTGTTATCACTGTTCTCTTGCAGGTTGTCGGCATTAATATCACCCATGACTATGATTTTTTTGTATGTGCTAAGTGCTTTGTCCAGTACATTCAATAATATATCGATGGCATGATCTATCTTTGCGCTTGGCGGTCTGTAGACCCCGAGGACATTTATTGTTTCCTTTCTAAGTTTAATTTCGAAAAGGGCTGATTCACAGATAAGTTCCGTTTCATCTGAGCTGGTTTCTAGTAATTTTACAAATTTTTGTAGGTCTCGTTTAACATAGCCTGCTACTCCTCCCTTGATGTGGTTCCTTCTTGTAAAGCCTCCAACTAGAGAATAGCCTTCTATGCTCGTTCTTTCTAATTTTTCTTGATTAAGTCCATGCTCTGTTAATATAATAAAGTCTGGTTTATTGTGGCTTAAAAAATGGTTTAGCCTTTCAATTTTGTTTGACAGCCAGTTAATATTCTGGTGAAGAAGAGTGAATTGATTAGGCTTTGTGTTTTGTTCTGTTGGTGTGGCTATTGTTATGTGTGTTCTTTTCTCTTCTGGCCCGCTTCTAAAAAAGGGCTGTTGGGGGTGGAAAAAGGGGTGGTGGAAGATGTGGTAACTTTTGTTTTGCATTTTCCAGTTTTAATTTTTTCGTTTGCTTACAGTAGAAGTCAGCTATGGTTTCACCAGGGTTGAGTTTTGTGGCTGTGATGGGAGGGGCTATTGTCACTTTGAAATTATTTTTGTGGGTTTCATTTTTGTGTGTAGCATTTTCAGCTTGGGGCTTTTTAATGGTGTGGTCTGTTGTATGTGACTCTGTATTTAGTCCCTGGTTCGATCTGTATTTTGCTACTTGCAGTGATGTGCTGTAAACAATTCTTGCTCTCCGTGTCTTTGATTTTTTGTGTGGGATTGGAAATTCTTGTTCATGTCCTTGCTTTGCCTGTTTAAGTATTTTGTAAGTCATTGGAGTTGGAAGTGTGACTGTTCTCGGGTCTTCAGTTTTGTTAAATGTCATGTCTTGTTTTTGTGTTGTTACACTCAGGTTTTCCAGCTTGTTTAGTCGTAGTTTCAGTTCTGCTAGCTGTGTTAGTACATACATGTTTGTATTCATGGCCTGTGTTTATAACCCCGATAAGACACATACTGCCGCCGGTCCTCCAAGTATGAACAGAAAAAATGAATAAAGTTGTCAGAAAAACCATAATAGTTAAGTTTTGATAATAGTACTTGATGGTTTACACTATCAAACGCCTTTGTGAAATCAGTGTAAATTACATCAACTTGATCCCTTGAATCAAGGGCACGAGAAGTGGAATCAACGAAATTAACTAGATTAGTTGAAATGAAGCGAGAAGGCATGAACCCATGTTGGCTCTCAGAAATATAAGGTTTAATGTGAGGGAATATGGTGTCATACAGAATGATCTCAAAAACCTTCGCAGGTGTACTTAAAATAGAGACAGGTATATAGTTTCTAATGTCTGATTCATTTCCTTTCTTAAAGATAGGCGTTATTTTAGTTTCCTTCCATAATTTTGGAAAGGTAGATTTTTGCAAACAAAGATTAAAAATACAAAAAAAAATAATAATAATAAAAAACAACACACACATTGACAACTAACCACCAAATCAAAAATATTTGCTAATTTAACATGTTTCCTTTATGATAATTATTTATTTAATTTTATTTGTTTTGTAAACACATATACACCTATGAAGATTGCATAAATGCCGAACCGGTCATGTTAATTTAATAAAAAACTATTTAAGGGTGCTCAATAAAAAGAATTAAATTAATATTACAGGCGAATTACATATTTATACGATATACAACTAGTTACACAATAAAGAATTGATATAGTTTTATTGGCATCGTAAATACTGATATCCATGTAATAAGAATGTTTTCACCGGTAATTTGTTTAGTTATTGAGGTCTGCCATTACTTCTAATTTACATTTATGTGGAACTACACTTGCGCTTCTCTATTTGACTTAAAACAGGTAAGTTAAAAAATTAAAAAAAAGAAAGTAAAAAATAAAAAAAGATGCAAAACCTATGAAAACTTTGCCAACTTTATTTATGTGACAAAGTTAGGACTATTTAGTCCTCTATACCACTTAACCACAAAGTTAATGGTATAGATTTTTTTCTGAGAAATATATACTACGTGTGTATGTTCACTAGACTTCTAGAGTGCTTAAATAGTTTTAAATTGTTTAGTGTTACTCTTTAAACAAACAGAACAGCTTTACACTGAGTGAATTTATAGCAGCTTCAACAATAAATTTAAAAAAAACTGTTTTTTATTGATTTCAAAAATGTTATTTTATCGATCACAACATACTTTTGTACAATTTGGAAAACATCGTTTTAGACGTCAATCCCAAGGCGAGAAAACAAGTGAGAATTAATAATACACTCAATGACCCTCTTGCAATAGAATCTGGCGTTCCACAGGGATCAGTATTATAAATTAGTTATTAGAACTTTATTTTCATAGTTGTGCTACTAATTTTGAGATTGATGTAGCGTTATTCCATCTTTTAGTTTAACATCAGTGGAGTTTAAAAAACAAAATGCAAAGAGAGTCAAGCATTTTAAGTATTTAGGAATTACTCTTGATGGACAATTTTCTTTTTAGAAACACATAAATTACTAACATTATAAACTTTGATTCTCAATAAGAAAGTTTTGTTACTTAATGAACTTTTGTGATGTTAAAATGCTTCGCACTCCCTACTTTGTACTGTAAAATGCTTTGCACTGCCGTTGCATTTTGTAGTGTACTGATGAATCTAAAAATAAACGACAATCTTTCTTGATATTAGCATACTGTTATGAATGGGTTTGTATTTTATTTACTAGCTTATTGTTATTATTATAATATCAGTGATGGTTTTTATTCGTAATAGACATACCATTTTGATTGCATTATATTCATAGTTATTTATGTATCTTACAGTTTTTTATGTTACACATATTTTGTAATTGTTTCAATAATGACCTACCCAAATACGTATTATAATTTTAAAGATACAACGTGGATATTTATTTGTTGCTGTGCCTTTTACGTGGTGTTTTGTTATTTTAAATCTTTATTAACATAAAGTAGACTATGCAGTTCTTATCTGATGCAGGTTGAAGTTTTAAAAATACTGGTATAATTTAATTTTTAGGTGGCTCAGTGGCTAAGGCTTCGGACTGCGGAGGGCAAGGTTCGAATCCCCACTGAGCCAACGGTCGGTACTTCACTTGTTGAATAAAGTTGACGCACAGGCCTGTAGGCACATGTCAACTGGCGAGTGAAGTTTTATTAAAAAAAAATATATATATATATTATGTACTGTATAGTTTTACCAATAAAGAAACGTCGGCTTTTTCCCAGGCTTTTCTTTACCTTAATTGTATTAAGTTATGTAACTAACAATTTTTCGTATGATGTAATTAAAGTATTACTTTGTTTGAAGTACTGGGTGAAACCTTGTCAGTGTTTATTTACATTGTAATAAATATCGCTATTATCATACAAAAACTTAAATTATTGGACTAATACAGTTTATTGATATAGATTTTTTCATTATTATGATGATTTAGTTGGTTTAGTTGATGATTTAATTAAGATAGAAACGTATGTATGAATATACAGAGTTAAAAATATGTCCTGATACAGAATAATATTTTCTCAATCGTTCCAGATAAAGCATTGAAATTCTGAACACAAACAGAGTGTATATAATTGTAATTTTTGGCGTAACTGTATAATTTATATCCCTTCCTGCGGGTGGCCCACTTGGAATCTTTAATTACGTATCACATTTAAGGTCTTTATTAATAAAACACAATGTCACAAACCTCAACTCCAACGGACGACTAACTTGGAAATTTCAGCCATTCGAAGTGTGTATTATATTGCCATTGGCTAAGCATTGTTAAATTGTGGAATACTTAAATGATCATTCAACCAATTTATATACCGAACCGAAAAGTTTTATAATGTTTACAGGCCATAAAAACTTACTAATAAGACATATCAATTAGGCTGCTGCAGTTGATGGTGGCTGGTCAACTACGAGAAGCTAAAATTTTTCATTTTTGTCAAATGTTAGTTTTACATCAGTTTAAATGTGCCTATTATTAGAACATAATTTAGCAAAGTTAATGTTAAAAGGGCTATTCTCTGCAAAATGACAGAAAATTAATCTCAGATTTATTAAAATTAAGTTAAACAGCTGCCATATTTGACCCGGTTGTTCATCAGAGGTAAAGTTTGCGGCATTGTGTTCTTCTGATGAAGACCTTCCATTTGATATCCATATGAATATGCTTGTATACAGATTTTCTTTGGACTCATAGTTGGTCGTACCCAATAAGTGATAGAAATTGTACAGTTATGGCAAAAAGTACAATTTTAGGTCATGTTTATAAGTGAAGAGTGTTATGGCTTATCTGGAACGGTTGAGAAAGTATAAATCTGTATCAGGACTTATTTCCACCCTGTATATTGTATAGCTATAATGTATTCATATTTTAAAACAAGCTTAAGTTACATTACAATTTTATTACTTGTGATAATTTAGGTAGGTGATCTTTTATCAAAACAATCCCTTGGTTAGGCTATTTATAAGAATCTTATTTTTGATTTTGATATTTTTAAAAACAATTAATTTATGAGAAGTTAACAGATGTGTTTGCTGGTTATTACACAATCTAACAAGCTTAACTGAACTGTTTATAATAATATTTTTAAGTTGACAATGAAAACAACTATATTTTAACTCTTTATATTAATTTTACCTTCATTTATCATATAGAAGGATCAAAACTGGGAATTGGATTGTAATAACATCTTTGCCCGTCTCATTAGTTATAATTAGGATATAATAAAGATTAAACTACCCTTAAGAACTGTATGAAACAAATTATAAGCGTAAAGGAGGTCTTCTTATCAATATTAGTAAAAAAGCACAGACTCAAAAGATACCCAAAAAGTGAATCAAATAAATTCTACTGTCAATTTACTAACTTCACAACTGAAGTTAAGTATGGCAATATTATTAATTTCTATTATAGCAAGCAAATGTAAAATGAGAACAGCAATGTTGCATGATTTATGTGAAGGCAACATGGTGAAAGCACAGAATATATTCTGTGGTGAAAGTGTAACATAAGCATGATTATGTATAACATTGGCCGAAAACAATTTTAGCACATCAATTATTTGATTCGGTTGTATTCAAAAGTTTATGATTATTAAGCTTACAATACTATTTCAATACATTTCACTATAATATATTAAATTAAGAAACTAATGTTGGTAGCCTATATGTACATTTACAATGTTTCAATTCCTTATAGTGAAGGATTAAAAGTATTGTTATAGTTGAAGATAAAATACGTTAGCAATGATAAAGCAATTAATGACATTTTATTGCGTCGCATCTGTCTTGGCCTGTATACATATTATTCTATAGTCTATATAAATTATGTTACAATGATGTAATTTAGTTATTTATTACAACAAGAATATTTTGTAAGACTATGGTAACCCAGCGTTTCATATAGTAAAATATGAAATAAATCAAAGTAAGACAATATAATTTACTTTCTCTCGTATTTCCCTGACAATAGATTCCTAATGTTCCATAGTTGATATCGAAACATAGGTAAAAAGCTGAATGTAACCAAAAACAGTTTACGATTTAAGAAAGGCTACAATACTTGAAGTTGTAAATTAAAAATATATCGTAAACAATGGAAATGTTATTCAAAATAAATTTAATCGGCAGTAATTGACAGATTTAAAGATGTCGCCCAAAATTATTTCACTTACCAAAACTCCCAAAGAATGTCGTGTCAGATTACTATCGTATAAAATTGCACTTTGTATTGCTAAAACAGTCAGTAGACCCACTTCAAACTGTTGCACAAAGGAAGATTTGCAGTATTGCAGTTGAACCTTCTGATACGAATGACGCCAACACACACAAGATGATAAAGATTAACTAGAACGAGCAGGGGTACCACACTCAAAACATCCCTTAGGAGCGGCTTAAAAATCCCCAGAATTCATAAAATACTCTTAGAACCAAGACTTCTCTCACAGCCTGAATTGAAATAAAACAATATTTACGTCAAAATTATACGCACATGTGCATTTATGCAAAAATTTACAAACTTTCTTATGTCACTAAGTCAAATATTGGGGTGTTTTATTTTACATTATAAATTAAAATCAAGTAATCATAATATAAGGCTGAATGTAAAAAGTTAAAGTTAAAGATTGTCTTATTTTACCAGGCGAAGTTAGGGCTAAGGAGCCCTCTCTAACACTTAACCTGGGGACCAACGGCTTTACGTGACTTCCGAACCACGGGAGCGGCAGGGCAAAATCTATTAGTGGTCACATCGGGAATCGAACCCGGACCGGCAGCGTGGCAAGCCAGCGCCTTAGCCCCCTTATCTACGGCCGCTCCAATGTATTTTTTATGGTTTTTTTTTTAAATTTATTTCATTATTTAAGAGTATATAATATATTTCAATACTTTTCAAATACAATACACAAATAGTTAATCTTCATTATATAAATTGATAAATAATTAATTGCTAAAATCCAATAAATATAACTATATTTTTACAAAAATTTCAATTGTAATATAAAATTTTTAAATGTAAGTTATTTTGAAGTTTTTACTACATAAGTACATTTTTCCACCATAAATCTTAAAATTTAATATTTGAGCACGATATTTTTTACAGTTTAATGTTTAAAATTGCTATAAGAAATTTATAAGAGAATTTGATCTTCCTTAACTTATTATAAAAAAGTTTAATTTAATATTTCTACCTTAATATCTAAATTACATATTTACAACTGTAGTTTAATAACTATAAAATATAAAATCATATAAAAAAATTACAGGCTAACCTTAATGTTTGCAGAAAAATAGAGCCCCTAGGACTTAATATCCGTTTAGAGATTCCTTTACAATACTTTTAAAACCGATTTATTGAGTTCAAAAGTAGAGCTATACAAATTAAACATTACTACTTGACTTAAGTTCTGTAGATAAATAACGATCCAGAAAAAAAACCCCCTTGTACCCATTGCCTTTTTTTGGCCAGTAAACTAAATAATAAGGGAGCTTCCTGAACTGAAAATAATGATAACTCTATTTATCTCTTAAATAACTAATACCATTGATTTTATACACAAATAGATTTCCCATCCAATGTTAAATTTTGAGTCTTAAAATATCAGCTGTTTTTGTGGTCCATTGTGGAGCGCTAGTGTAGCTCCATGTAAATGTAATGCAGTTTAAAACAGCTGTGGTCGCGGGCCACACTAACTAACAAAATTACTGCCACAAATATTCCTATTAGATGGTTTATCTATTGTAGGTGTATATAATCAAGGCTAATACATTCTGAACTACAACTTCTAATAATAACTAGAAAACAATCAACAAATAACTTAATATTTTCATATTAAAATTATTTACATAAGATTTCAACAGTAGGCCTACCATTGAAATTTTGCTCAAATCATTGTGTTGATAACATTCTTAACACTTCTGAATGCAATTAAACGAAATTTTAGTTCTTTTACTAGATTTGTATGATTTCTAAATGATTTGGTAGATGATTACAAATTCTAGGAGCAATGGAATAATAAGCCATTGCCAAAAAAAGTTAAATTTAGTTTTGGTACCAAAAAACATTTGCATTCTTCAACTTCAACTTGTAACCTGGTGTTTATTAGTTAAAGATAGTTTAATATTAGCTATAAATAACGACTTAAGTAAAAGCCACCATTTATTTCTAGTTATAGTTTTGTACAACCGTTTTAAAAACTAATTAAAACAATATATTTAAATAATTTGGTAATCAAATTATTAGTAACACATTATAAATAATTTAATTACTTTAATGGAATTCGGTCAAATAAAAAGTAACCTAAATAGTAAACATTTTTTACTGAAACAGATAAAATAGAATATAGTTGTCATAACTCAGTTTGCTTCGGGGGAACTGAAGAGGGCAGGCTAAACGCAAAATGTGATGGTATTGATTAGAGATGTGGTGGAAGGAGCGACACGTACCATGGCGAGAATATAGTTGTCATAACTCAGTTTGCTTCGGGGGAACTGAAGAGGGCAGGCTAAACGCAAAATGTGATGGTATTGATTAGAGATGTGGTGGAAGGAGCGACACGTACCATGGCGAGAATATAGTTGTCATAACTCAGTTTGGTTCGGGGGAACTGAAGGGGGCTGGCTAAACGTAAAATGTGATGGTATTGATGAGAGATGTGGTGGAAGGAGCGACACGTACCATGGCGAGAATATAGTTGTCAGTAGTAGGGTTTTGCCGTTCCTGGCCCAGTATTATCTAGGGTGGATAATCCACCGTAAATTTTATTTTGATAATTTCATAATTTGGTTAGATTGATAATTTCACAGTTTGCTTGGATTGATAATTTTTCATGGTTGAAAATGTTGTGTTTGCCGTTCCTGGCGCAGTGCTAGGCGTGAATTTTGATGGGGAAAAAATATGAGTGTTGAATGTTCTAGTTTTACGCGTGGGGTTGAGTTTTGGTGCGCGGTGAATCCGGCCAGAACGCCGGTCGAGATTTCTACAGTGGCATCGTTTCGCGGAGCGCTGTGTAGGCAGTCCCGGCGGCGCGGTGTTTGTGGAACATTATAAGTGATTCGATCGCGGCACCCATTCCCCCGCTGGGTTGTTTGACACGATAACATTCGCGTGGTTGTTTGCGTGAGATTTCGGTGGTGGATGCGGCTGCTCCGTCAATTGGCTGTCATCTTCCCTCGTCCTCTCATCTCATCCGTCGTCTCCCCTCGTCCTCTCATCTCATCCGTCGTCTTCCCTCATCACCTTAATACAATAATTTCACATCTTCCACAATACTCCAAAAAGTCTTCCCTTAACGTTCAAGTAACGTTCAAGTATCGTTCAAGTATCGTTCAAGTATCGTTCAAGTAACGTTCAAGTATCGTTCAAGTATCGTTCAAGTATCGTTCAAGTATCGTTCAAGTATCGTTTAGGTTTCGTTTATCTTCCCTCGTCGTCTTCGTCGTTTCTTCACTCTTCCACTCCAAAATACGACAAATGTTCAGGGTGGTCAGAGGAGACAGCTAACTCCATACAAATGGCTACTTATAAGACTAATGTCAACTCATCAGCACTTCCCTCGTCGTCCTCGTCGTTTCTTCACTCTTCCACTCCAAAATACGACAAATGTTCAGGGTGGTCAGAGGAGACAGCTAACTCCATACAAATGGCTACTTATAAGACTAATGTCAACTCACCAGCACTTCCCTCGTCGTCTTCGTCGTTTCTTCACTCTTCCACTCCAAAATACGACAAATGTTCAGGGTGGTCAGAGGAGACAGCTAACTCCATACAAATGGCTACTTATAAGACTAATGTCAACTCATCAGCACTTCCCTCGTCGTCTTCGTCGTTTCTTCACTCTTCCACTCCAAAATACGACAAATGTTCAGGGTGGTCAGAGGAGACAGCTAACTCCATACAAATGGCTACTTATAAGACTAATGTCAACTCATCAGCACTTCTGAGTGCTAACGATATGGCTTCAAAGAAGCAATGTCCTACTTGCAATGCGTTTGTACATGCATCAAATATGTCTCGACATCGTAAGACGAAAAGATGTATCGCAGCTTCCACAGGCTACCAATCAACGGTGCTAGCGCTTCCTTCAACCACCACTGTATGTCCTCAGAAGGAAACTTGTCCAGCATGTGGTGTTGACGTTCTGGCTAAAAATATGTCACGACACCGTAAATCGAAACGCTGTTTGAGTATCGCAGTTTCAAATAATCCTAACACTACAATGCCAGTACTCAACCAGGCATCAAACTATTCGCAAAAGAAACCATGCCCAAATTGTGGAATTGAAGTGACTGCATCCAACATGTCACGGCATCGTAAATCGAAAAGATGCATCACGACTTCTTCTCCTGAGCAAACGGCTGCAGTTCCAGATATTCATACTAGCTCAATTTCGAATGATGCTACAAAACAGGCATGTACTATATGTGGCACCGAAGTTTCTATTCGTAATATGCTTAGACACCGCAAATCCAAAAAGTGTAACACTAATACGATGCTACGCAACAGAGTCAAACGTTTTGGAATCAAACCAGCTCTAGAATCGGTAATGTGTTGGGTATGCGAAAAGTCTATTGTAAAACCTAGATATGCCTCACATGTAAAATCGAGGGTTCATAAACGAAGGGCAATGATGCATCCATAGCTCCACAGAATCGGTATTGTGTGAGGTATGTGAGAAGACTATCGAAAAGTCTAATTTGGTTTCCCATGTAAAATCTGAGGACCACAAACAAAGGAGGATGATGCTACCTTCGGATTTCGTTGTGTCCAATCCAACAATCAAAAGAATAGAGGAACGTTTTGCTCAACGACTTCCAGCCTCAGGTCCTGAAATATCCGAACTTGTTGCAAAATATCCGAAGTCGAAAGTTAATCGCCGGCCTGTAAAATCACTCCAGACATACGATGAAGATTTTGTGAAAAGAAAACGTACGACACCAATCAATCCCATAGCTTACGCTCGCAAGACAAACAAGCGACCAAATAGTCCATTGCTAGATGATGCTTCCCCAATATCTTCTCCTCCCTCTGACTTTGAGGTAGATTGTTCAGCCCCCATTCCTTCTCCAATCAGCCCACTACCTGATTCTCCGATTGCTTCTCCCAAGTCAAAGCCCGAAGATCATGATAGTTCTGATCCTGAATCATATTTGAGGGAGGCTGACATAGATAATGTTATAGAATTATTGGGTAACGTAATCTCAGAAGCACGTAGAAATCCAAATTGGAACGAAGCTAAATTTAGAGATGCCATATCTGATTTCGATTTGTCATTTTTAGACGATCCTAAAAAGGAAGAAGTCGTGTTTGAACCACCAAAAAGAGTTGTCCATTCGGATTCGAATAAAATTAGAAATATAATGGGATCTCCACCTCATTCATCAGAGTCTACACATAATCAGAGTTGGGATGAAGATGATCTCGATTTCGATTTAACATATTCACCTAAAAAAAATAACAACATTAACGAGGAATCGTCATTGAATATACCAAACAGCCCCGTTTATGGATCTCCACTTCACTTTCCAGACAGTCCCTCATATTCACCACTGAGTCCAACTGATAAAAGAGAAGAAGAAGAAGACGACGATCTAAGTTCAGATTCCGTGTGTACTGTAATTGAGAACCCCAAGTTCAATAACGAGGAATCGTCATTGAATATACTAAACAGCCCCGTTTATGGATCTCCACTTTACTTTCCAGACAGTCCAACTGATAAAAAAGAAGAAGAAGAAGACGACGATCTAAGTTCAGATTCAGATTCAGATTCCGTGTGTGCTGTAATTGAGAACCCTAAGTTCAATAACGAGGAATCGTCATTGAATATACTAAACAGCCCCGTTTATGGATCTCCACTTTACTTTCCAGACAGTCCAACTGATAAAAGAGAAGAAGAAGAAGACGACGATCTAAGTTCAGATTCAGATTCCGTGTGTGCTGTAATTGAGAACCCCAAGTTCAAAAATAAAAACAAACCAGATGATAAACACTATGTAGATGATCCAACGTTGGAAAACTCGCCACAGAACAATGTGGATGGAGAGAAAGAAGAAGAAATATTCGAACTACAATCACTGGCCGAGGCTATCCGTGAAAAACAAACCGCTTTCAAGGGACGATTGAAAACCTACACTATTGCTAATCAACTAGCATTCAAAGATGTGTTCCGTTTCTTTAATGCGTATAAACCCCTAGTCATTGAGCTGATTGAAAATGAAATATTGAAAAATAACCTAAAAGCTAACGTTTGGTTTTTCGCTGTTTTCAAACGGCCAGCAGATGGCAAGGTTATTGAGCGAACCATGAATTTCAAAACGAAAAATACAGTACTACTGCCCACTTCAGATATATCAGAATATTACGATAGCACAAAGAAAAAAATCATGGCCCAGATGGAGGAATTTCAGGAGAACGGATCGCAATGGACACTCAAAAATATCGAAGGCATGGAAATTAGATTGAACAAATATATCCCCCTGAAGGGAGCTAGCTACATACCATTGCCTCCAGCTATTGAAAACCGGAAAGCTGTTATCAATGTGGAAAATAATGATCAAAAGTGTTTCTTGTGGAGCATTTTAGCCGCACTTTACCCAGCAAAGAAACATTCTCAACGGGTGAGCAAGTATAAAGCACATGAACATGAACTTGACGAATATCTTAAAGGTATTGATTTCCCGGTACAGACTTCCAAAGTTCCGACATTTGAGGAACGTTCCGGTATTTCAATTAACATATATGCTTATGACGAAAAGTTTATAATCTATCCTCTCCTAGTTACAAATGAAGAAAAAGTACAACACGTAGATTTGTTGTATATGAAGAATGAAAAGCAAGCTCATTACTGTTACATAAAGAATCTGGAAAAATTAGTGAATTCACAAGTGACAAAAAATGGACATAGAATCTGGCTGTGCAGACGGTGTCTTCAGCATTTCGGAAGAGCGGATTTGTTAGATAAACATAAATTGGACTGTGGGAACCACAAAGCTTTGAGAGTTGAGTTGCCAGATGAAGGTGCTTTCATCAATTTCAGACAATACAACTGCTCGATGAGAGTCCCGTTTGTATTCTACGCTGATTTCGAATGTTGTTTGATTCCAATAAAAGAAGCACAAAAAGAGAAGGATCCAACCGAAGGAATCACAGAACCCTATACCCTGCGATATCAAAAACATCGACCAATAAGTTTCTGTTTGTATGGAACACACGACAGAGGTATTTATAAACCACCAGTTAGTTATTTCGGCGAGGATGCAGCTTCCAAATTTGTAGATACATTAATATGTGAATCGGAGGAAATCTTTAAACGCTACAACAGTGAGAATGCGGTTCCAATGTTACCACTGACTGATCTTGAATTGAGAGAGGTTGAAATCACCAACATATGTCACATATGTAGAAGAGTATTAGAAGATGACCGCGTGATGGATCATGATCATATAACCGGTAAATTCAGAGGTGTTGCCCATAACAGATGTAATTTGAATTATAGAGTGCCTAATTTCATACCCGTCTTCATTCACAACTTGGCTGGTTATGATACACACCTATTCATTAAGCAATTCGGAGAGCGTGGTAACACTATCGATATAATACCAAACAACGAAGAGCGGTACATTTCGTTTACTGTGAAGGTGGAAAATGGTATTAAACTACGATTCCTTGATTCTTTCAAATTTATGAGTCTCAGTTTGAACACTCTCGTAAGCAACCTCCCTAAAAGTAAACTAATGCATACAATCAAACACTATGAGAATGAATCTGTAGATCTGCTACTGAAGAAGGGTGTCTATCCATACGATTATATGGATTCGTTGGACACGTACAATGAGACATCACTACCACCAAAATCAGCATTTTATAATAAATTAAATAAGACCAATATCACAGAGCAAGATTACAAACACGCTTGTATGGTCTGGCATGATCTAGGAGTTAAAGACCTAAAGGAATACACACTGTTATACAACACTACAGATGTACTGCTACTGACTGATGTCATGGAAAATTTTAGAGATGTGTGCATGGGAATATACAAATTAGATCCGGCATGGTATTTCACAGCACCAGGTCTAGCTTGGAGTGCGATGCTGAAAACTACAAATGTAAAACTTGACCTATTGTCTGACGTTAATATGCTACTGATGTGGGAAAAAATGGTTCGAGGTGGAATATCTCAATGCTCGAACCGTCACGCTAAAGCTAACAACCCCTATATGAAAGATTATGACTCAACCCTTCCATGCACATATCTAACCTATCTAGATATGAACAATCTTTATGGTCATGCGATGAGTCAGCCGATGCCGATAAAAGACTTTCGCTGGGTGAAAGATGGAGCTGACATTGGTGCAGATATAGAGTATTTCGATGTTACAAAAATTAACGATGATGATACAATCGGTTATATACTTGAAGTTGACTTGGTGTACCCTGAAAACCTACACGATCAACATTCTGATCTCCCCCTAGCTCCTGAGCGAATGTGTCCACCAGGGTCTAAAGAAGCAAAATTACTAACCACTCTATACAACAAAGAAAGATATGTTTTACACTATCGTAATTTAAAACTCTATTTATCATTGGGTATGCAGGTCACGAAGATCCACAGAATAATAAGTTTCGTACAGTCAAAATTTCTCGAAGAATACATCAACTTAAACACGAAGTATCGCATAAAAGCCCAAAACGACTTTGAGAAGGATTTCTATAAACTGATGAATAATGCAGTATTCGGAAAGACTATGGAAAATATTCGGAACCGTGTAGACATTCGTCTCGTTTCAAAATGTGATCAGCTTGAGAAATTGATTGCCAAACCTAATTTCGCGAGCCGGACGATTTTCTGTGAAAACTTAGCTGCGGTTCATATGGCTAAAGTAAAAACGAAATTTAACAAACCCATATATGTAGGTGCGTGTGTTCTCGACGTATCAAAGTTGATGATGTACAAATTCCATTATAATGTAATGAAAAAACGTTACGGCGATAAAATATCATTGCAATATACAGACACAGATTCTCTTACGTACAAGATAGAAACAAGTGATTTTTATCAGGACATGCAAAGTATGATTAAATATTTTGACACTAGTGATTATGCAGAAAACAATCCGTATGGTATGCCCCGAGTTAACAAAAAAATATTGGGCAAAATGAAAGACGAACTAAAGGGTTCTATCATGCGAGAACTCGTCGGGCTTAGATCCAAAATGTACGCGTATCAATTAGAAGACGAAGAAAAGAATGACGAAAAAAATAAATTAGATAAACTGAAAACCTCCAAACGATCTAAAGGGGTTAAAAAGTCTGTTGTGGAAAATGAGATATCATTTACAGATTACAAAGAGTGTCTGTTCAAAGGGAAAACTAAATACACATCTATGAACATGATACGTAGTTCTAGACATGAACTATTCAGTGTTGAGCTATTCAAATCATCACTGAGTAGTAAAGATGACAAACGCTACATATTAGAAGATGGGATCAAATCACTACCCTGGGGACATTATAAAATACCACACTTATAAGTACCCATCTGGAATGGATATCAAAGTGTATGTTAATGACTACTTCGACAACGACCTGATACCGAGACCACTACGCTGTTTAATTGTTGGCCCGTCCGGTAGTGGGAAAACGAATCTTTTGCTGAACTTTATTTACGATGGTCAAGGGTTGACATTTAAGAACTTGTACGTGTTCAGTAGATCAATCGATCAGACTGCGTACTCTAACCTTCGTGACATGTACACCCAAGTTGGGGTGAAGTTAGGGAAACAGATAGCGTTTTTTTATACAAGCTGCGAAGACCTAATCTCAGTTGATGAATGTGAACCAAATTCGTTGGTGGTTTTCGACGACTGTCTTCTTGAAAAACAAACCCCAATAAAAGAATACTTTATTCGAGGTCGACATAAACTCATATCCTGTGTGTATCTCAGCCAGAGCTATGGGCGTGTGGATATGCAAGTAATCCGTAACAATGTCAATCTACTTTGCGTGTTCAATCAGAATAAGCACTACAGCAAGCGAATATTTGAAGACTTTGTCGGATCAGATATGTCGTACATCCAATTTGAATCTATGTGCAAGAAATGTTGGAGTCAACCACACGGCTTTCTATCTATTGACATGAACAAAAAAGTACACTCGGGAAAGTACAAATGTATGTTAAATGAAAAACTTATACCCAAGCCAGTTGCAAGATAAAAATCTAACAGACCATATTTAAATAAGTATAGCACTATGGCTAATGTATTGGAAGCAAAACGTCTTGAAGAGCTACAGCGAGAACTTATACGCAAATTCAGAGCCGCTGAGAAAGAGGAGCGGTCATCTGGCTCTCGACCATCAATAGAGCACCACCCTTCAGAAAAACCAACCAACATTTTGACTCCGCTTCCTAAGGAGCCTGAGCCTCTAACGGTGGTAAAAGCCAAACAGTTGGAGGAACTGAACGATAATTTGAAGAATGAATTTTCCAGTGTATACGTGCAAGAAATGCAGGAGATGCGCGAAAGGCAGAAAAAGTATGAGCCCATAACGAATGCAATCATAAAACAAAAAGAGAAAGATGCAGTCAACGAGGCTAAAGAAATGGAAGATCGTAAAAGACTACGTATGCGACAACTCATGCGAATACCATTAACGAGATCTGGTACACCAGAAGGACGAAGCCCGTTGACTGAGCGTTCTGACATAGATACTCCTTCACAAGAATTGAATCAATCGTTTAAACAACTGATGGATACAAAGAAAATTACACTGGGATTGACTGCATCAAGTTATTTACCTAAAGCACGAGATGCTCAGTTCGGTATTTGGTATGATGACAATGCTAATCAAGCTAAAATTGGATCCGAGCCGATCACGTTTAATTACGACGATATCGTACTAATAAAAGATCAAAAAACTTACAACGGCACGGCTGGTCTTTGGCGTCTTTTGACGAAGAACGATTACATTAGTGATGACAACTATACGCCTGACGATTGGAATGCATACAAAGATATATTGCTCAGAACAAATTCCATATTTCAGAAAAACGATCCTCTTTCAAATCGACCGAAAGCGAGTCAGGGTCGTAAATGGAAACGCATGATCAAACGAATTTGGGAAGAAAATATAAAGACTGACAATAATGATGAAATGACTGGGTCTGGGTTGGCAGTCTACAGCAGTAGGCCGGTAGAATACAAATACATCAACAATCTCAATGAACTGGTAAAACGATTGAATTACATTTACGCTCAAGAAATGGCCGGCAACAACAATTTTCATAACGAGAAACTATCTCTCGTCAAATTCATATACGACAGAATGGAAGAGTTAGTGCAGACTCCACGAGGAACAAAATATCTAGTACGTTGTCTTTCAGCATTACCGGAGAGTGTGATCGAAGGGTCTGGGCTTTTGAACGATATCATCAACAATCTACCGTTCGAGCTTCATGCTCCACGCAATTTGAAATTTGATACGTACAATTTTTGTGGACCCGGTACAAAACTAGACGAACGATTGGCTAGAGGAGATAAAGGAATCAACCCACTTGACGAGGCGTGCAAAGAACATGACATTTGGTACAGCAAACACGAAAATACAGAAGACAGATGGGTGGCCGATCGTGAGTTGCAGAAGAAGGCGTGGCGTAGAGTCATGGCACCTGATGCTGATTTGAATGAACGTGCAGTTGCTCTTGCTACAACCGGTGGAATGTGGTTGAAACGTAAACTCGGTATGGGTTTGGGTACGTCCGGTTCTATGTACCCTATGTGAATACTATAAGTGGTGAATACTATAAGTGGTGATATATTTCACAATGGAAGCGATCTATACCAAGTTTATGGGCGGTGTTGTGAGGAGTGAGTACAGGACTGTTAACGCAGTGTCTGATCTCAATTTCAACACACCGAACAACTACACTGTGTTCAGATTGGACCATGGTGATGCGTTTTACGATTCTCGCATAATGTTTCACATTCAAGGTGAAGTCGTGAAAAAATCAGACGGGTCGGCATACCCAAAGAATTCTACTATAAAACTTGTTAACAACTTCCCAGCTTTCCTGTTCTCACGAATTGAGCTAAAGAAACACAACACGATCATTGATAGCGTAGACAATCCGGGTGTAACAGGCTACATCAAGGGTATGTTGATGTACACAAATACGTCCACACTTTCAAACTGCGGTTTCGTATCCCAGTACAGTGGAGGGGGCAAATTTGAAGCACTAGGTACGCTCAGTCATCTTGGTCTCGGCTTTTTCGACTACCTTCAGTATCCGATGTATAAAGGTGGATTTGAAATCACATTCACGCGTTCCGAAGACAACGACGCTCTGTATCATTGGAAAGGTTCAGAAGCAACCGACGTTGAACCTGAAGATGGAAAGGTAAAAATTACATCGTTTGTTCTACGCGTACCGTTGGTAGAATACTCATCTACCAGTCGTATACAACTTATTGTGGGATTGAAAGAATTGAGCGACAAAGACAGACTATCGTTCAGATACTACCAATGGCAGTGTATCGAGAAGAAAGGTGTGTTTGGATCTTCATTCAACTTTGACATCACCAACGTTTATCGGAGTGTGAACGATCCACGTTTCGTCATAATTGGTTTGCAAACTAATCGCTCGAACGATCAAAAGGCAAATCCATCAGTTTTCGACAGTTGTACCATAAAGAACGTAACCGTCAAAATAAACGGTGATCGCTACCCACAAGAATTGCAAAACTTGAATATGTCAGATTCAAAGTGGCGACTTCTTTACGATCAGTATGTACGTTTTCGAATGGTGAACTTTAAGGATTCTGATGTTATGTTAACTCCTGAGAATTTCCAAAGCACCTTTCCAATAATGGTCGTAGATACTCATCTACATCCACAGTCGACAGACAGATCTAGAAGCGATATACAAGTTGAGTTAGACTTTATAAATCCAGTCGCACCTCCAGCAGCGAACAGTGGTACCACAGCTTACGTTGTTGTTGTCGCAGAAACAAACTTCACGTATGACATTACTCGAAATACAATCACATTTCGCTAGGTAAATAAAAAAATAAAATAAATAAAAAATAAAAAAAATAAAAAAAACTTTATTTTTTTTTCATTTTTAAAATACTGACTTTTGGAGCTCTTTTTGATAAAACGATCCGATAATATGTTCTCCTTCAGAATCTTTGATATTATATGTGACTGGATTTGTATTATTAACTTGATAAACGGTAAATACTTCTCGAGTCCAGTTGCGCCCGTACTTGTTTGCATAGTGACCCTTATTTTTCGTAATCCTAACTCTATCACCAATCTTGAGTGTAGGTTTTCGCACTGCTGATGTTGTTTCATCCCTGCTTGCATATCTGCGTCTAAGCTCAGGTTCATACCATTCCGCATTAACCTCAACTGGCATCATACCAATCGTTCTATGAAAACTGCTGTTGTAGTCTTTCAGTAAAGACTGCAGAATGTCAATCCAACGAAATGACTTACGCACTTCAAATTGTACTTTCATTTTCTCATTTAGAGTACGGTTGAATCTTTCTACTATCGCACTCTTTTCCTCATTCTCAGTATGATACATCTTGATCTCATGTTCCTTCAACAAACGCCTAAAGTCACTGTTTACGAATTCACGCCCTTTGTCTGTATGAAGTAGATTGGGTGACTCGTGCCCGCATTGCCCAGCTCTTTCTAATATAACTCTAAATGCCTCGGCTACATCAGATCCACTTTTTCTGACTAATGGTTCTGACCAAGCATATTTTGAGAACGTGTCTATGACATTTAGAATGTACTTGTAACCGTCGTTTTCACCTCTATACCTATCCATGATGACCAAATCGGCAGCCCACAAATCATCGATTCCAAGCGTTATGATTCTTCGTTTCGGAAATTTCTTTATCACCGATCGATGTAATTCTTTCGCTTCGATCAAGGAAGGTTTCATTTGGTTAGCAAAATCCGGAGCTTTAATAAATGTACTCTTTTCTTTTCCACAAACTACGCATTGTGCTTTGTGTCGCCACTTTTCGTTTACTGTTTTTAAAGTCTCGACGTTTATTGAGCTCGTTTTTATTTTGCACTTTGGACAGTAAATATCCATGTCTTATTTATAAGTATGATTATGCCTGCGTTACATCATCATAAAATCAGGCTGTCGGATGGACAGAAACGTAAGCTCCGCACCGCTTACCGAAGGCGGCAGAGTGCGAGTATTGGTCTATCGAAAGACCAAGTGACTATGTGTGGTGGCGATGATATCTTGCTC
The DNA here is from genome assembly GCA_035578905.1 of Stictocephala bisonia. NCBI lineage: Eukaryota > Metazoa > Arthropoda > Insecta > Hemiptera > Membracidae > Stictocephala > Stictocephala bisonia. The sequence continues at coordinate 141,093 of JAQJVL010001366.1, read as the reverse complement.
ACACCAAGACAGCACCAACGTATAGTCAAAGCGAAAAAAGATAATAAAGGATTACGGATGGAGCTTTCATACGGACAGCTTTCAATGAACAAAAAAGGAGGTCTCTTGAAAGAGATGCTAGATTTTGTTGAAACAGATGTACCTGGTGGTAAACGTTTCATTTCACCAGTTGTGAGGCACACAATAGCACCACTACTCAAGAATAAGTTCGTACCGTGGTTGAAACATCTAATTGACAGTGAACTTGACAGTATTATCGGTCCTAAAGGTTCAGGTCTTAAACGGCGCATCAACTCCAAGTTAGACGAACTGCTTGGTTATAAAAAAAGATCACACCCCTTTCGCTCGCTGAAATTGAAAATTACATCAAAACGCTAAAGATAGAAAATTTTCGAGGTGTGTTTATGCGTCAAATGCTACCGTCAATACCTAACCCAATCGAATGTGGGGTCATCAATCTTGGAGATATATCATCTAATGGCACCCATTGGACGTGTTACGTAAAACGGAGAGAACATAAATTATACTTCGACTCGTTCGGTGATGCAAGACCACCACTAGAGTTGGTACGTTATTTGGGTGCAGACAATCTCAAATACAACATCGACAGCGTCCAAGATTTTGATGATCCTCCGATATGCGGCCACCTATGTATTGAGGTGTTACGACGTAACGACAAAAGTGAAGATTGGAATGATATCGTGCGGTGTCTACGAGATAACAAATACACTTGGAAGTCTTGGTGGTAAGAGACTATAACTATGGAGAGTTATCGTGACAGTACTTTTCACATCAACAAATTTGGTGATACGAACATCACTTTTGTTGCTGGTGATAATAGTGCACAATACGTCGATTCTAAAATCAATGAGATGAAAAGAGAGTTTTCCCATGAATCGTTGCAAGCTTTCGATAAAGTCGAAATAAAACTTCGACTAGAGCTCAATGAACTATTCGAAGCCGTCCGAAAGTTGAAGAGAAAAACAAACGAAAGACTCGAAAAGATCGAGGAGAAACTTGAAGCTCTCGAGAATGGCGTGAGGGCCTCCTCCACACCTGAATAACATGTGGTAAACACGGTTATTTAAAAAAAAACAATTTTTTTTTCGCATCGATCGAGAGTAACTTTTAAGAGACACCTATGTGTGTGTATGGGAGACAAAGAGTTTTAAAAATCATAATGCTGTTCAAACTGGTTGGAGCGGGTTCAGTGATCACACTTCACTTGGAGCACCCAATATATTTGCGCGATGAAGATGACTACGAACTGGCTCTGTACGGGTTTTATTCGGAAAACAATATCGCTAATCATCCGACAGATGGAACGATGTACTTTTGGATAGGTCCTAACGCCGAACAACAGAGCATTGGTCCGAGAGCGCTTCTCTTTCGGAAAGGCCACTTGACGCTAGACACCCTACAGGTCAAGTGCAGTGAGTTCCTCAAAACACTGAACGTGGTTGATTCTGCGAGGTTCAGCATAGCGAAAATGGATGACAGGGTATCGATAGTTTCCCTCAAGTTCAGTTTCGACTCCACAATACGAAACCTGCTGGGGTTCGAAATGCAGTCTGAGGAAAAAGAAGACTACAGTAACGAACGTTTTTACTACATGGCCGACCATATCATAAAAGCCACGAAACCACCGAATCTCAGAGCTGTGGATACAGTCGAGATACATTGCAATTTGGTTGAAAACAGTTACTCCAATCACGACGAACACTTGCACAAGCACAAAGAACATCGACTGCTATACACATTTTTTCCCAGCCGTACCGCGGGGCTACAAAATATCAGAAACGCCGCTCCAGAGATATTATGCTCCGTTACATAGTGCCCTGCGAAAAATACAGCAAATCACTGTTACAATCGTGGATCAAGACAATCGCCTGATCTTGAACCCATTTGTAAATAACATTGTTTATCTACACCTACAGAAATTACGGTAGACAAAACTCAACCCCACGCGTAAAACTAGAACATTCAACACTCATATTTTTTCCCCATCAAAATTCACGCCTAGCACTGCGCCAGGAACGGCAAACACAACATTTTCAACCATGAAAAATTATCAATCCAAGCAAACTGTGAAATTATCAATCTAACCAAATTATGAAATTATCAATCTAAAATTTACGGTGGATTATCCACCCTAGATAATACTGGGCCAGGAACGGCAAAACCCTACTACTGTTGTCATAACTCAGTTTGCCTCGGGGGAACTGAAGAGGACAGGCTAAACGCAAAATGTGATGGTATTGATGAGAGATGTGGTGGAAGGAGCGACACGTACCATGGCGAGAATATAGTTGTCATAACTCAGTTTGGTTCGGGGGAACTGAAGGGGGCTGGCTAAACGTAAAATGTGATGGTATTGATGAGAGATGTGGTGGAAGGAGCGACACGTACCATGGCGAGAATATAGTTGTCATAACTCAGTTTGGTTCGGGGGAACTGAAGAGGACAGGCTAAACGCAAAATGTGATGGTATTGATGAGAGATGTGGTGGAAGGAGCGACACGTACCATGGCGAGAATATAGTTGTCATAACTCAGTTTGCCTCGGGGGAACTGAAGAGGACAGGCTAAACGCAAAATGTGATGGTATTGATGAGAGATGTGGTGGAAGGAGCGACACGTACCATGGCGAGAATATAGTTGTCATAACTCAGTTTGCCTCGGGGGAACTGAAGGGGGCTGGCTAAACGTAAAATGTGATGGTATTGATGAGAGATGTGGTGGAAGGAGCGACACGTACCATGGCGAGAATATAGTTGTCATAACTCAGTTTGGTTCGGGGGAACTGAAGAGGACAGGCTAAACGCAAAATGTGATGGTATTGATGAGAGATGTGGTGGAAGGAGCGACACGTACCATGGCGAGAATATAGTTGTCATAACTCAGTTTGCCTCGGGGGAACTGAAGAGGACAGGCTAAACGCAAAATGTGATGGTATTGATGAGAGATGTGGTGGAAGGAGCGACACGTACCATGGCGAGAATATAGTTGTCATAACTCAGTTTGCCTCGGGGGAACTGAAGAGGACAGGCTAAACGCAAAATGTGATGGTATTGATGAGAGATGTGGTGGAAGGAGCGACACGTACCATGGCGAGAATATAGTTGTCATAACTCAGTTTGCCTCGGGGGAACTGAAGAGGGACAGGCTAAACGCAAAATGTGATGGTATTGATGAGAGATGTGGTGGAAGGAGCGACACGTACCATGGCGAGAATATAGTTGTCATAACTCAGTTTGGCTCGGGGGAACTGAAGAGGACAGGCTAAACGCAAAATGTGATGGTATTGATGAGAGATGTGGTGGAAGGAGCGACACGTACCATGGCGAGAATATAGTTGTCATAACTCAGTTTGCCTCGGGGGAACTGAAGAGGACAGGCTAAACGCAAAATGTGATGGTATTGATGAGAGATGTGGTGGAAGGAGCGACACGTACCATGGCGAGAATATAGTTGTCATAACTCAGTTTGGTTCGGGGGAACTGAAGAGGACAGGCTAAACGCAAAATGTGATGGTATTGATGAGAGATGTGGTGGAAGGAGCGACACGTACCATGGCGAGAATATAGTTGTCATAACTCAGTTTGGTTCGGGGGAACTGAAGGGGGCTGGCTAAACGTAAAATGTGATGGTATTGATGAGAGATGTGGTGGAAGGAGCGACACGTACCATGGCGAGAATATAGTTGTCATAACTCAGTTTGCCTCGGGGGAACTGAAGGGGGTAGGCTAAACGCAAAATGTGATGGTATTGATGAGAGATGTGGTGGAAGGAGCGACACGTACCATGGCGAGAATATAGTTGTCATAACTCAGTTTGCCTCGGGGGAACTGAAGAGGACAGGCTAAACGCAAAATGTGATGGTATTGATGAGAGATGTGGTGGAAGGAGCGACACGTACCATGGCGAGAATATAGTTGTCAATACTCAGTTTGCCTCGGGGGAACTGAAGAGGACAGGCTAAACGCAAAATGTGATGGTATTGATGAGAGATGTGGTGGAAGGAGCGACACGTACCATGGCGAGAATATAGTTGTCATAACTCAGTTTGGTTCGGGGGAACTGAAGGGGGCTGGCTAAACGTAAAATGTGATGGTATTGATGAGAGATGTGGTGGAAGGAGCGACACGTACCATGGCGAGAATATAGTTGTCATAACTCAGTTTGGTTCGGGGGAACTGAAGGGCAGGCTAAACGCAAAATGTGATGGTATTGATGAGAGATGTGGTGGAAGGAGCGACACGTACCATGGCGAGAATATAGTTGTCATAACTCAGTTTGGTTCGGGGGAACTGAAGAGGACAGGCTAAACGCAAAATGTGATGGTATTGATTAGAGATGTGGTGGAAGGAGCGACACGTACCATGGCGAGAATATAGTTGTCATAACTCAGTTTGGTTCGGGGGAACTGAAGAGGACAGGCTAAACGCAAAATGTGATGGTATTGATTAGAGATGTGGTGGAAGGAGCGACACGTACCATGGCGAGAATATAGTTGTCATAACTCAGTTTGGTTCGGGAGAACTGAAGGGGGCTGGCTAAACGTAAAATGTGATGGTATTGATGAGAGATGTGGTGGAAGGAGCGACACGTACCATGGCGAGAATATAGTTGTCATAACTCAGTTTGGTTCGGGGGAACTGAAGGGGGCTGGCTAAACGTAAAATGTGATGGTATTGATGAGAGATGTGGTGGAAGGAGCGACACGTACCATGGCGCGAATATAGTTGTCATAACTCAGTTTGCCTCGGGGGAACTGAAGGGGGTAGGCTAAACGCAAAATGGGATGGTATTGATTAGAGATGTGGTGGAAGGAGCGACACGTACCATGGCGAGAATATAGTTGGCATAACTCAGTTTGCCTCGGGGGAACTGAAGAGGGCAAGCTAAACGCAAAATGGGATGGTATTGATTAGAGATGTGGTGGAAGGAGCGACACGTACCATGGCGAGAATATAGTTGTCATAACTCAGTTTGGTTCGGGGGAACTGAAAGGGGCAGGCTAAACGTAAAATGGGATGGTATTGATTAGAGATGTGGTGGAAGGAGTGACACGTACCATGGCGAGAATATAGTTGTCATAACTCAGTTTGGTTCGGGGGAACTGAAGAGGGCAGGCTAAACGTAAAATGGGATGGTATTGATTAGAGATGTGGTGGAAGGAGCGACACGTACCATGGCGAGAATATAGTTGTCATAACTCAGTTTGCCTCGGGGGAACTGAAGGGGGCTGGCTAAACGCAAAATGGGATGGTATTGATTAGAGATGTGGTGGAAGGAGCGACACGTACCATGGCAAGAATATAGTTGTCATAACTCAGTTTGCCTCGGGGGAACTGAAGAGGGCTGGCTAAACGCAAAATGGGATGGTATTGATTAGAGATGTGGTGGAAGGAGCGACACGTACCATGGCGAGAATATAGTTGTCATAACTCAGTTTGCCTCGGGGGAACTGACGAGGGCTGGCTAAACGCAAAATGGGATGGTATTGATTAGAGATGTGGTGGAAGGAGCGACACGTACCATGGCGAGAATATAGTTGTTATAACTCAGTTTGCCTCGGGGGAACTGAAGAGGGCTGGCTAAACGCAAAATGGGATGGTATTGATTAGAGATGTGGTGGAAGGAGCGACACGTACCATGGCGAGAATATAGTTGTCATAACTCAGTTTGCCTCGGGGGGAACTGAAGAGGGCTGGCTAAACGCAAAATGGGATGGTATTGATTAGAGATGTGGTGGAAGGAGCGACACGTACCATGGCGAGAATATAGTTGTCATAACTCAGTTTGCCTCGGGGGAACTGAAGAGGGCTGGCTAAACGTAAAATGGGATGGTATTGATTAGAGATGTGGTGGAAGGAGCGATACGTACCATGGCGAGAATATAGTTGTCATAACTCAGTTTGGTTCGGGGGAACTGAAGGGGGCTGGCTAAACGTAAAATGGGATGGTATTGATGAGATGTGGTGGAAGGAGCGACACGTACCATGGCGAGAATATAGTTGTCATAACTCAGTTTGGTTCGGGGGAACTGAAGGGGGCTGGCTAAATTGGATGGTAAAATGGGATGGTATTGATTAGAGATGTGGTGGAAGGAGCGACACGTACCATGGCGAGAATCGAGTCAAAATAGATTAATTCGAAAACTCAAACAATGATAAAGCAAATAAGGCATCCGTGTATGAACAGTTCTACTACGTTTCTTAGCCTGTATGTTTTATTATCATTAACTGAGGAATATTTAACTAAGTAATAAATTTAGTTTGTATTCCTCCAATACAAACTGTAATTTTATTTAAAAAATATTATACTCATATATTAATGAAAACATTACTTCTATAACGTAACCAAATAATTACATTTTTCGTCAGCTGGTCTCCAAGTTCTTAAAAATCCGGTCTGAAAAACGGTTAAAAATCCCGAGTCCGGGGGATAAATCCCAAACCTGACAACACTGGACACTGGAGTCTGATCCGACTCGTATTGAGGCTGCGCGAGATTGGTTTGTGATATAAACAGTGTTTGGTCATCGATTACTAACACTGATATGGTCTTGGACTGCACAATTGATATATCCATCGATGTCACTATATCAATTATCGAAAACTGTTGATGTATCCAGTGTAAAGCCTTAATTTTTGCAATTAAGTTTTGCTGTGCTTTTTTGGCAATGCTTAAAAGATAGTGAATTTCCAAGGATTTATATTTTTTGTTTATTTATTTTTATTTGATAAGTTATTTGTACTATTGTGTTAATAAATGTTTGAGATCATTTCCATTTCTTTAATAAAGTACCAACTTCATAAACGGTTTATATAACAAGTCGAATTCCCACTCAAATATCACACTTAATTTAAAAATAATTTCTCAGTATTCACGATCCTTTGGAACTTTTTCATGGAATTTAATTGTAGTATGTTGATAGATAATTGCACCATTGTATCAAAAATATATTTTAAAGATAATTTTTCATTTATATTCCATGTTTTTTTTTAATTATCAAACAGGAACCTAAATATAATTTATATACTCACGTATCATAACTTGCCCTTTCAACATGTTTTATTCCCACTAAAATGCTTAGAAAAGTTAACCAGTCGTCATTTCTGCTAGGGTGGTCCTTTTGACTTGAAACTTGTGGCGTGTTACTTAGAAAAAAATACATGTTTTCAAAAAAAGGCATTTTGACATAAACTAACATTAGACATTTTTTAGATATCCTCCTCTCCTCTAAGTTGATAAAATTACATACTGCATCAAAAGATAGAAAAAAAGTTCTACAGTGGTATACTTAATCTCAATTATTTATCTGGACACATTTAAGAGAAATGAAGGTGGTTCCATACTTTGTTAACACCCTGTATATTAAATGAATTCTGGAAAATTAAATAATTCTGTACTTTGATAGTAAGATTTCAAATTATTTCGTTTAACATTGAGGAAATCAGTCAAAACAACACTTTCTTCATAAACATTTAAAGAGAGGGCTAAGTAGTATCAACCCTGGTAATTATATAATTTTCTATCCATTAAATACATTTGACATTTAATTTCATGTCTTAATAGAAAACAAATATTTACAGTAAGAATATAAATGGAAAAAATATTGCAATTGGTAAAATAGAGTTCTGATAAACTGTCAATGTAGTAATTTAGTAGTTGGGTCTACTATGTGTCAGATAGTTTAATATACTGTAATACTGGCAGGCACCTTCACCTATCTGACACATAGTAGACAACTACCGGTAGTTATTTATATACACAACCGTTTACGTGTTACATAGAGATACAAGTTTAATATAACATTGGCAAGCACCTTCACCTATCTGACACATAGTAGACAACTACCGGTAGTTATTTATATACACAACCGTTTACGTGTTACATAGAGATACAAGTTTAATATAACACTGGCAAGCACCTTCCCTATCTGACACATAGTAAACAACTATCGGTAGTTATTTATATACACAACCGTTTACGTGTTACATAGAGATACAAGTTTAATATAACATTGGCAAGCACCTTCACCTATCTGACACATAGTAGACAACTACCGGTAGTTATTTATATACACAACCGTTTACGTGTTACATAGAGATACAAGTTTAATATAACACTGGCAAGCACCTTCCCTATCTGACACATAGTAAACAACTACCGGTAGTTATTTATATACACAACCGTTTACGTGTTACATAGAGATACAAGTTTAATATAACACTGGCAAGCACCTTCACCTATCTGACACATAGTAGACAACTACCGGTAGTTATTTATATACACAACCGTTTACGTGTTACATAGAGATACAAGTTTAATATAACACTGGCAAGCACCTTCACCTATCTGACACATAGTAGACAATTACCGGTAGTTATTTATATACACAACCGTTTACGTGTTACATAGAGATACAAGTTTAATATAACACTGGCAAGCACCTTCCCTATCTGACACATAGTAGACAACTACCGGTAGTTATTTATATACACAACCGTTTACGTGTTACATAGAGATACAAGTTTAATATAACACTGGCAAGCACCTTCACCTATCTGACACATAGTAGACAACTACCGGTAGTTATTTATATACACAACCGTTTACGTGTTACATAGAGATACAAGTTTAATATAACACTGGCAAGCACCTTCACCTATCTGACACATAGTAGACAACTACCGGTAGTTATTTATATACACAACCGTTTACGTGTTACATAGAGATACAAGTTTAATATAACACTGGCAAGCACCTTCCCTATCTGACACATAGTAGACAACTACCGGTAGTTATTTATATACACAACCGTTTACGTGTTACATAGAGATACAAGTTTAATATAACACTGGCAAGCACCTTCACCTATCTGACACATAGTAGACAACTACTGGTAGTTATTTATATACACAACCGTTTACGTGTTACATAGAGATACAAGTTTAATATAACACTGGCAAGCACCTTCCCTATCTGACACATAGTAAACAACTACCGGTAGTTATTTATATACACAACCGTTTACAAGTTACATAGACATACAAGTTTAATATAACACTGGCAGGCACCTTCGCCTATCTGACACATAGTAGACAATTACCGGTAGTTATTTATATACACAACCGTTTACGAGTTACATAGAGATACAAGTTTAATATAACACTGGCATGCACCTTCGCCTATCTGATACATAGTAGACAATTACCGGTAGTTATTTATATACGCAAACGTTTACGAGTTACATAGAGATACAAGTTTAATATAACACTGGCATGCACCTTCGCCTATCTGATACATAGTAGACAATAACCGGTAGTTATTTATATACGCAAACGTTTACGAGTTACATAGAGATACAAGTTTAATATAACACTGGCAGGCACCTTCGCCTATCTGATACATAGTAGACAATTACCGGTAGTTATTTATATACGCAAACGTTTACGAGTTACATAGAGATACAAGTTTAATATAACACTGGCATGCACCTTCGCCTATCTGACACATAGTAGACAATTACCGGTAGTTATTTATATACGCAAACGTTTACGAGTTACATAGAGATACAAGTTTAATATAACACTGGCATGCACCTTCGCCTATCTGATACATAGTAGACAATTACCGGTAGTTATTTATATACGCAAACGTTTACGAGTTACATAGAGATACAAGTTTAATATAACACTGGCATGCACCTTCGCCTACCTGATACATAGTAGACAATTACCGGTAGTTATTTATATACGCAAACGTTTACGAGTTACATAGAGATACAAGTTTAATATAACACTGGCATGCACCTTCGCCTATCTGATACATAGTAGACAATAACCGGTAGTTATTTATATACGCAAACGTTTACGAGTTACATAGAGATACAAGTTTAATATAACACTGTCATGCACCTTCGCCTATGTGATACATAGTAGACAATTACCGGTAGTTATTTATATACGCAAACGTTTACGAGTTACATAGAGATACAAGTTTAATATAACACTGGCATGCACCTTCGCCTATCTGATACATAGTAGACAATTACCGGTAGTTATTTATATACGCAAACGTTTACGAGTTACATATAGATACAAGTTTAATATAACACTGGCATGCACCTTCGCCTATCTGATACATAGTAGACAATTACCGGTAGTTATTTATATACGCAACTGTTTACGAGTTACATAGACATACAAGTTTAATATAACACTGGCAGGCACCTTCGCCTATCTGACACATAGTAGACAATTATTGGTAGTTATTATATATGCAACTGTTTACGAGTTACATAGAGATACAAGTTTAATATACCACTGGCAGGCACCTTCGCCTATCTGACACATAGTAGACAATTACCGGTAGTTATTTATATATGCAACCGTTTACGAGTTACATATACATACAAGTTTAATATAACACTGGCATGCACCCTCGCCTATCTGACACATAGTAGACAATTACCAGTAGTTATTTATATACGCAACTGTTTACGAGTTACATAGACATACAAGTTTAATATAACACTGGCAGGCACCTTCCCTATCTGACACATAGTAGACAATTACCGGTAGTTATTTATATACGCAACTGTTTACGAGTTACATAGACATACAAGTTTAATATAACACTGGCAGGCACCTTCGCCTATCTGACACATAGTAGACAATTACCGGTAGTTATTTATATACGCAACTGTTTACGAGTTACATAGACATACAAGTTTAATATAACACTGGCATGCACCTTCGCCTATCTGACACATAGTAGACAATTACCGGTAGTTATTTATACACGCAACGGTTTACGAGTTACATAGACATACAAATTTAATATAACACTGGCAGGCACCTTCGCCTATCTGACACATAGTAGACAATTACCGGTAGTTATTTATATACGCAACTGTTTACGAGTTACATAGACATACAAGTTTAATATAACACTGGCAGACACCTTCCCTATCTGACACATAGTAGACAATTACCGGTAGTTATTTATATACGCAACTGTTTACGAGTTACATAGACATACAAGTTTAATATACCACTGGCAGACACCTTCCCTATCTGACACATAGTAGACAATTACCGGTAGTTATTTATATACGCAACTGTTTACGAGTTACATAGACATACAAGTTTAATATAACACTGGCAGGCACCTTCGCCTATCTGACACATAGTAGACAATTACCGGTAGTTATTTATATACGCAACTGTTTACGAGTTACATAGACATACAAGTTTAATATAACACTGGCAGACACCTTCCCTATCTGACACATAGTAGACAATTACCGGTAGTTATTTATATACGCAACTGTTTACAAGTTACATAGACATACAAGTTTAATATAACACTGGCAGACACCTTCCCTATCTGACACATAGTAGACAATTACCGGAAGTTATTTATATACGCAACTGTTTACGAGTTACATAGACATACAAGTTTAATATAACACTGGCAGACACCTTCCCTATCTGACACATAGTAGACAATTACCGGTAGTTATTTATATACGCAACTGTTTACGAGTTACATAGACATACAAGTTTAATATAACACTGGCAGACACCTTCCCTATCTGACACATAGTAGACAATTACCGGTAGTTATTTATATACGCAACTGTTTACGAGTTACATAGACATACAAGTTTAATATACCACTGGCAGACACCTTCCCTATCTGACACATAGTAGACAATTACCGGTAGTTATTTATATACACAACCGTTTACGAGTTACATAGACATACAAGTTTAATATAACACTGGCAGACACCTTCCCTATCTGACACATAGTAGACAATTACCGGTAGTTATTTATATACGCAACTGTTTACGAGTTACATAGACATACAAGTTTAATATAACACTGGCAGGCACCTTCGCCTATCTGACACATAGTAGACAATTACCGGTAGTTATTTATATACGCAACTGTTTACGAGTTACATAGACATACAAGTTTAATATAACACTGGCAGACACCTTCCCTATCTGACACATAGTAGACAATTACCGGTAGTTATTTATATACGCAACTGTTTACAAGTTACATAGACATACAAGTGTAATATAACACTGGCAGACACCTTCCCTATCTGACACATAGTAGACAATTACCGGTAGTTATTTATATACGCAACTGTTTACGAGTTACATAGACATACAAGTTTAATATAACACTGGCAGACACCTTCCCTATCTGACACATAGTAGACAATTACCGGTAGTTATTTATATACGCAACTGTTTACGAGTTACGTAGACATACAAGTTTAATATAACACTGGCAGACACCTTCCCTATCTGACACATAGTAGACAATTACCGGTAGTTATTTATATACGCAACTGTTTACGAGTTACATAGACATACAAGTTTAATATAACACTGGCAGGCACCTTCGCCTATCTGACACATAGTATACAATTACCGGTAGTTATTTATATACGCAACCGTTTAAGAGTTACATAGAGATATAAGTTTAATATAACACTGGCAAGCACCTTCCCTATATGACACATAGTAGACAATTACCGGTAGTTATTATATACGCAACTGTTTACGAGTTACATAGAGATACAAGTTTAATATAACACTGGCAGGCACCTTCGCCTATCTGACACATAGTAGACAATTACCGGTAGTTATTTATATACTCAACTGTTTACGAGTTACATAGACATACAAGTTTAATATAACACTGGCAAGCACCTTCGCCTATCTGACACATAGTAGACAATTACCGGTAGTTATTTATATACGCAACTGTTTACGAGTTACATAGACATACAAGTTTAATATAACACTGGCAAGCACCTTCGCCTATCTGACACATAGTAGACAACTACCGGTAGTTATTTATATACGCAACTGTTTACGAGTTACATAGACATACAAGTTTAATATAACACTGGCAAGCACCTTCGCCTATCTGACACATTGTAGACAATTACCGGTAGTTATTTATATACGCAACTGTTTACGAGTTACATAGAGATACAAGTTTAATATAACACTGGCAAGCACCTTCGCCTATCTGACACATAGTAGACAATTACCGGTAGTTATTTATATACGCAACTGTGTACGAGTTACATAGACATACAAGTTTAATATAACACTGGCAAGCACCTTCGCCTATCTGACACATAGTAGACAATTACCGGTAGTTATTTATATACGCAACTGTTTACGAGTTACATAGAGATACAAGTTTAATATAACACTGGCAAGCACCTTCGCCTATCTGACACATAGTAGACAATTACCGGTAGTTATTTATATACGCAACTGTTTACGAGTTACATAGACATACAAGTTTAATATAACACTGGCAAGCACCTTCGCCTATCTGACACATAGTAGACAATTACCGGTAGTTATTTATATACGCAACTGTTTACGAGTTACATAGACATACAAGTTTAATATAACACTGGCAGACACCTTCCCTATCTGACACATAGTAGACAATTAGTTCAGGTGTGAGGCCAGTATCGCCCTAAAGAAAATCCAACCCACCAAACCTATCCTCTGTAAAACTGAACTCAACGCTCTAAAGGCCCTCAAAAGTGAACAGGACATAAAAATTTTACCTGCAGATAAAGGAAATGCCACAGTCATATTAGATAAAACTACATACGAACACAAAATTCAAGAAACTCTTAAAGATGGAAAATACATAGTACTAAATAGAGACCCAACTAAATCCTTTGAAAGGAAAATTGAACAAACCCTTATAAAACACAAAAAATACATGCCCGATAAATTACGTAGTAGGCTAACACCACATCACTCCAAAATACCACACATGCATGGCCTACCCAAAATTCACAAACCTAACATTCCCTTACGACCTATTGTCAGCTCCAGAGATTCTCCTTCCCGTGAATTATGCAAGTTTCTCCTTCCAATTGGCTCCTTTGGCTAACAACACAACATCACACGTAAAGAACTCAAAAGAATTCACTGAAATGACAAAAACCATGACCATAAATAATAATGATATTCTTGTAAGTTTTGATGTAGTTAACTTGTTCACTAATATTCCGGTAAAAGAAACTAAGAATAATCGAAAACAGACTTAACCAAGACACTAAACTTTCAGAACGTACCAAACTGCCTATTCACGTAATAATGGAACTTTTACAGCTTTGCACTGAATGTAATCACTTTGAAATAGACGGTCAAATATACCGCCAGGATGATGGCAATGGGTTCCCCACTATCACCTATTTTCACCAATATCTACATGGAAGAGTTTGAGGAACAAGCAATTGCTTCCTCAAATCTCAAACCTAAGGTTTGGCTTAGGTACGTGGACGACACATTTGTCTGCTGGAGTCACGGTGAACCTAATTTAGAAGAATTTTTAAAACACTTGAACAAGGTTTCACCCACCATTAAATTCACCATGGAAAAAGAAATAAATAAATTATCATTTTTGGATGTAAATGTAGAAAAAACAAAACAGCCTAAAAACATCAGTCTACAGAAAACAAACTCACACAGGCAAATACCTCAATTTCAATTCTAACCACCCACAAACTGTTAAAGAAGGTGTAGCCTTCTCTCTCTTTGATAGGGCCCGAGCCATATGCTCAGACAAAACTAAACTAGACAATGAACTAAACAATGTTTCCAAAGATCTAATAAACAATGGCTACCCTCAGTATCTCATAAACAAATGCAAACAAATAAGAAAACGCAAACAAACACCCACTGACACAGAAAAGCCTAAAGCATTCATGTCCATTCCATATACGCCTAACCTTTCAGCAAAAATCAGACGCATAGCTAGGAAATACAAAATCAGAACATCATTCAACACGCAAAACACATTAAGACAGTCTTTAACTAAAACTAAACCAAAGAATGAGGAGCAATCCTCCAAAAATGTCGTTTATTGCATTACTTGTGAATGGAATGAAAAATAGATAGGGGAAACAAAGAGACCACTGGAAGTTAGGCTAAAAGAACACAAAAATAACATTAAAAAAGGAAACACTACACATTCTAAATTAGCTGAACATGCCTGGAACAATGAACACAGATTTAACTGGGACAACACTAAAATACTTCACAGGGAACCACATTTTTTAAACGTAAATTCATCGAAGGTGCCTTTATGAAACTAAATAATGAACAAGTAATCAGTCAAAGTAGCATATAAGTTAGACCTATGTGGGTTCCTTTACTTAAAAACACACTTGATAAAAAGTTCAATACACTCATGACATCATCTAACCAGAATCCTACACCACCTGCACCTACAACAATTAAACATCCCATGAGTCTACGTCCCCGTACCTGAGTCACCGCATTTTTGGCGATCTCGGAGCGTACGACCCTGACCTCGTCAGTCTGTGTATGGTTGTTGTGAAGTGTAGTGTGTATGTTTGTCTTGTCCCCGTGTTTTATCACCTTGGAGGGAACTTCGTAGACACTGCATTTGGATTGTATCATCCTCACTTCGTGCCTGGGACGTCTTGACGCCATCGTCACTGCGGGTCGTAAGACTATCATTTTTGTAATATTTGATTATTGTATTGTTTTATTCCTAATAATTGTTGTATTTTCAGGTTAAAATGTAATTGTAATAGTAGTCTCAGTCCTTCCGAGTCATATATATAATTTTTTTGTGCATGTTGAATGTTATTTTAAATTAATAGTGTTTTTCAGGTACTGTACCATATATTTATGATTAGTTAATGTAATCTTATTTCAGTCTGATTTGAATATTAATTTTAATTGTGTTTTGACATTTTTCGTTGATATCGTGACCTTGACAGCGCCTAATTGGTTATATTAATTTAACCCTGTTAATATTTTGTTATATTTAGTAGAAGTTCATTTTGTTGTACCCCATTCTAGGGTCTAGGTTAAAATGTAGATAATTATTAAAGTAGATAAGTTTATTAGTTTAAGAACGTAGTTTTATAACATGTTTGTGTAGATGTAATTTAGTTTTTAGCACTTGAAAAAGGTTTGGGTTTTACCAAATCGAAACGTCGTGATTGTTAATTTTCACGTAATGATGGCAAATGTCCAACTACCTTTGTCTCGTAGGTATATTTTATTTTATAGTTTTTAGTTTATAGAAAATATTTTATAGTTCATGGTGTAAAATGACTGACAATGTCCAAGCCACCTGCAGAATAAAAATCTTGGCTTTCTTATCATCCATCATTATTTTATCATCCTTAAAAAATTAATTGTTTCATAATTTAATTTGATAAATTATCATAAATAATGTTTCATAAATTTGTAAATTAAGAATACAAATAAATAAACTCCTTTATTTAGAAGTGCATAAAATAGGTTTAATTTGCTCAATGTATAACTTATGTACTTTGAGAATTTGCCTAAAATTCAAACAAGAGGATGTCTAGGGTCAAAATACGCGAAGTAAATGCAACTCAGTGAACGTAAGTGGGAGCACAGAATATAGACAGATATTTCTGTCTATATTCTGTGTTATTAGTGAGGACTTTTAAATCCTACTGGGTTTTCTTACTCGGGTGCCGAACTGTTTGTGTTATTTAAAATCGCTACCTTTTGTCATCTAATATGCTACAATACTTTTATAATGCGCTTTATTAAACATAAATTGCAAGCGCTATCATTCCTATTTGCACATATTTAACACTTTAATTTAGTATTGTAAAGATATTTGTACTAATTGTCTTGCAAGAAAGGTTATTACTTCTGGTAATATTTAAAATATCAAACATAAAACTTACATTTAACGGATCCTTTCCCAACACAGTTTTTTGTGTTGTGGATTTTTTGTTCAACTAAGTTCTCTATTTTGTGATAAGAGTGATTCCTTAGAGATGTGGTTTGTGGCATTCAGTTTAGATCTCTAATAACCTTTAAAGTGATGTATCAAAGGTATATGCTTCCATAAGGAATATTGACGATACCCTAAACAGGACGTCCCCCGTTAGTGTGACATAAGTGATAAGTAAACATTGTTCAGAAAAGTAAATGCTCAATCTATCACGAATATAAAAAGTTTCAAATTTATAATTTGATGAATAAAGAATGTATTTAGGTGTTTCCAGACATAATAAACACCCTGCATATAAAAATAAGGGCAAACTATTTAATTTGATTTATTAAAAAGTGCGAGACTTGAGCTTTATATAAATAATCTCATATTATATTCAATTTTATTAAAGTTCCAGTTTACATAGTGGCCAATGTCTAGTGAAGTTGAGAGTGTCTCTCTGGTGAGGTTGAAAATGTCTCTGGGTGAGGTTCAGGATAGTGTTGTGGATGAGGTTGGTGTACTGAGGATGAATACCATGCTTGAAGGTGGTGAGTGGTATCGACACAATCTGCCGCAAAAATAAATAAAACACAAATGAAAATCACTTAAGTATTCAAAAGGAATTTCTGTTATCAGCTAAAAATAATCAGCTATGATTTTTTAATTTAATAATAATGAGGGGATAAAACGTTGGTTTGATGTGATCATTTTATTTAACGCCGGTTGATTAAATTTTTTTTAAAGACAAAACTGTAGTTACAATTTTCAAAAAATGTATTTATTGATAACAAAATGAAAGTCGTTTTAAATACCCAAAAAACCTAAAGACTCCTTGACTTTATATATTTGTATTCAAGATAATAATGAAAAATAGTGTTTAATAAAGTTATTTAACAATTAAAATATAATCACTGTACCGTTTAACCAACCCATATTATGGATAAAACAGATTACGATAAACTTTAAACAAAACCATGTCCTCTTACAAATAATTACAGGTACACACAATTGTAAAAAGAACATAATTGTTTCAAAATTGTGAGTACATGTAAATAGTTTGTAAGAAGACACGATTTTCTGAAAATTCTGTCAAAATCTATAAGCATTTAAGTTTTAAGGTGTTTCTAATCTACATACATTGGTTATTTAAAAGTAATACAAGAAAATTTTATTATTATTTTCTATTTCGATGCAATAATTTTATTTCATTGATGATTTTGAGAAAAAGATGATACAAACCTATTTTTCTCTTAGGGATACACCCCCACAAGGCACTACTAGTCTCATTGGTTTGACGCTCTCCTTTCTCGAGGTAGAATGAGATCCAGAGCCTGGCCGGTGCCCACTGTCAGGGATGAAGATATGAAACATACGTGGCCTGAAAAATATGAAAACGCGCATAAATGTGTTGCAAAGGCCTGTAAATTGTACATTTACAGTAACCAAACAATTTTTAGTTTAAATTGTTTAGATTAATGTTTAATGTTAATTGTCAAATTAATTAGTGTTAATTGATTTTTCTTTATATTAATGTAATCAACTGGCACAAGCACGGTAACTACTTTCGGTGCAAAAATTATGTAAACTGGAGTTTTAAAGTTGTTTGTTTGCTGAGAAATTAACAGGCCTATGAAAAATCCATCCTTTTCCTCGTGTAATTATATAAAAAACATTTTTAAATTTTATTATTTTAAGTTTAGTAATTAATTGTTATCCAATTTGGAACAAAAAAGTACACGCATCGGACTTTGAACTAGTTTTCACTGTGCGTCAATAAAATAAAAAGTATAAAGTTGGTGCACAGTAAAAACTAGTCCAAATTTCGGTACTGTTTTTGTTCCAACTAGGATAAAAATTATTAAAACTTATAATACAATTTAAAAATTGATAACTTATAACGTATTTGATATTTCTTGGGCATCTTTCTTTCTTAGAAACCAACTTTTAAACTCGAGTGTACATAATTTCTGCGCCGACAGTAACTACAAAATAATTAAACTAATTAGTACTGTCTTTAGTCTTTAATTAATCGTACTTATTTCCCTCTGATAGTTAATAAAGTTGCCACCAGGTAGTGTCGCTGTAGTAGTCAAGTCGTGGGATGCTTAAAACTGTATAAGATTTGATAGTTAAAAGGTGTAATTACTTTTCTTGTTAAATGCATTAATGCCCTTAAAAAATAATAGTTATTTTTTCACATATTTGTAGTAATTGTAGTTTTCAAATTAAATACCTGTTTTAATTTACTAAAATCATCGTACCGTCTCGGTTCAATATAGAACAATTATGTTTTACTAATGCTTGCAGAACTTCAACAAATTGTTGTGATTTTCGTTAAATTAATACAACAATTCTCTCAACGCCAATTGGCGAGGTTACTCGACAAAAGGATTAATATCATTTATACATTAAAATATAAATAATCTAGAAAGAAGCGCAATGAAAGCTTCACCTTAAAATAATATCTAAAAATAACATATTTGATCACAGTAAATTATTATGAAGTTAAATGACCTACAAAGTGATTTTCGAGCATATCCATTCCATTGAATAAGAATCCCACATATTTAAGACATGAATTGGTCTTTTTGTAAGTATCCTCGAGTCAAATATTACATACATTTAAAATTATAAAAATTTTCTTCTACTCTCCAAAACTTATTTGATATAAAAGCCAAACACATTATATTAGAATAACTTAAACTATTATAAATGTAAATATAATACATGAACTTCCTTTAAAACATTAAAAGAAATTTACAAATTATAGTAACCAAAACGAAGGAATTGTTTCTATACACTCATTTGATTGGACATATTTAACATAATCAATCTATTATTCTATCTAATTAGTTACGACACTCATCACTGATATACACAAATATTAATGTTTACTTATCTGTTCATGGAGTTCTTCAAGGCTGCAAATTCGTACACTGCAACACTTTCCTTATCAGTTAGTTAATTGAAATTATTTAAACACTAACAAATCATGTCCGCTTTAAAAATACTTTTCATATTATCATAGCTAAAATGGTGGTAACTATAGATTCATTTTAATTGTTGATAACTTATATTTAAATTGTATGAGTATTTTTGTTCACTGAATTTCTGAGGCAACCCCTGTAAGGATTTAAATGATTTTTATGCGAGCAATTTTTGTAGCTTGAACTGTCGAATCTCGAGTTTAAAAATTTAACAAGTTTTTAGCAAAATTGATATAATATTTTTAAAATTCCAAGCAGCTATGGAATTTGACGTTTTTAAAATAAATTAGCTGATTCAGACGATAAGAAATCAGCTGTTTCTTTACTATTTTTGCTTTAACCGCTCTTAACTGATGTTATTGTACATGGAAACAATAGTAGGAGCAATAATTATTTTTTAATATTATTTAGTTTGGTTTTTTAGTTATGTTAGAGCATGATTACTGTTACTTTATTTATACGGTTTTACATTAGCTTTCTATTTTTATTAACAATAAATTCAAGTGCGGTCAAAATAATCAACGCTATGTAATTAACGCTCCTAGCGATTTAATGATAGTACTCATGGTATAATAATTAATTTATATTATACCATGAGTATATATACAAAAAATATAAATTAAAAACAGTTTTATAAACTCAGCAAATTGAGCAAAATTATGTAAATTTGTATACGACCTGGCGTATTTCTTACTGTGTAGATTGTAGAAAGTCTGAGTGGAGAGAAATATGGACGAAGAAATTATCGGAACGGATATCAATGTGAGAATCTTCACTGTTAACAATACAAGGACATTGTTGGGGAAAACTACTTAGGTTCGGTCCACCTTGAGTGAAAACGTATGTATCTTAACGGAATATTATACCTAAATATATTATCAAGAGATTGTATAAGCGGGGAAGGAGAGTCGCCTGCCACGACTGTTCAAATTACACAATGGTTTGAAGACGGGCTAACAGACGACAACCGGTCTTCTCATAGACGGAGTTACACTTAGTTCCAAAGTCAACTCCAGGTATAGTCGAAGGTTCGAGTGTGACTAAACTTTTCATAGGAGAAGACTGTTAAACCGCGAAATTTGATTATTGAAACCTAAACATTTCTACATATACATACAGTTAAAGGTCTAACCTGTTAAAAAGGTATGAAAACGCCCAATTATGTTCTTTATTAATTGAAATTGAAATTAGAAATTTTTACAATCTCGATAGGTATTGGGTACCTACTTTTTGGAACAGTGTTTTGTCATTTCACACCAACTGGAGACGTCCTGCTGATGGTATCGTGAATATTCCTTATGGAAGCTTATACCGTGTGATACATCAATTTAAAGTTTATAGTTAACTGAATTGAGTGCCACAAACAGCATCTCAATGGAATCACTCTATCAGAAAATAAAGAACATCAGCTGATGTTCAACAATTTCATTTTAATTTGGTGTTTGCCTAAGTAATGTGTTACAATAAGTTTCCAAACATAAAAAAATTTAGTTGATATAAAACAACATTTTCATTTTCAGCTGGTTTTATTACAGAATAAGTATTTAAATAATGAATTATTTTATTAGTTTCTTATAAAAATAAAAATAATTTATGATTTTAGAAGAGGCTTAACACTCACCTTTTAACACCATTTGGTGTCAAAGTAAATGTTTGAACTGTCACCTTCTTCAGTTTGACAATGAAGTTAACATGAAATTTAGCTACAGAGATGAAGGAAACAGAGGCCGCATTCAATAGTGCGATAAATGTGAGTCGAATTTGTGTGTCGAGCAGTCATTTCTCCATTTTGCCATCTCATCAGTACCTCCTTTATTTGTGTGTCGAGCAGTCATTTCTCCACTTTGCCATCTCGTCAGTACCTCCTTTAATTGTGTGTCGAGCAGTCATTTCTCCATTTTGCCATCTCATCAGTACCTCCTTTATTTGTGTGTCGAGCAGTCATTTCTCCATTTTGCCATCTCATCAGTACCTCCTTTATTTGTGTGTCGAGCAGTCATTTCTCCACTTTGCCATCTCGTCAGTACCTCCTTTATTTGTGTGTCGAGCAGTCATTTCTCCACTTTGCCATCTCGTCAGTACCTCCTTTATTTGTGTGTCGAGAAGTCATTTCTCCACTTTGCCATCTCGTCAGTACCTCCTTTATTTGTGTGTGGAGCAGTCATTTCTCCACTTTGCCATCTCGTCAGTACCTCCTTTATTTGTGTGTCGAGCAGTCATTTCTCCATTTTGCCATCTCATCAGTACCTCCTTTATTTGTGTGTCGAGCAGTCATTTCTCCATTTTGCCATCTCATCAGTACCTCCTTTATTTGTGTGTCGAGCAGTCATTTCTCCACTTTGCCATCTCGTCAGTACCTCCTTTATTTGTGTGTCGAGCAGTCATTTCTCCATTTTGCCATCTCGTCAGTACCTCCTTTATTTGTGTGTCGAGCAGTCATTTCTCCACTTTGCCATCTCGTCAGTACCTCCTTTATTTGTGTGTCGAGCAGTCATTTCTCCACTTTGCCATCTCGTCAGTACCTCCTTTATTTGTGTGTCGAGAAGTCATTTCTCCACTTTGCCATCTCGTCAGTACCTCCTTTATTTGTGTGTCGAGCAGTCATTTCTCCACTTTGCCATCTCGTCAGTACCTCCTTTATTTGTGTGTCGAGCAGTCATTTCTCCATTTTGTCATCTCATCAGTACCTCCTTTATTTGTGTGTCGAGCAGTCATTTCTCCATTTTGCCATCTCATCAGTACCTCCTTTATTTGTGTGTCGAGCAGTCATTTCTCCACTTTGCCATCTCGTCAGTACCTCCTTTATTTGTGTGTCGAGCAGTCATTTCTCCATTTTGCCATCTCATCAGTACCTCCTTTATTTGTGTGTCGAGCAGTCATTTCTCCACTTTGCCATCTCGTCAGTACCTCCTTTATTTGTGTGTCGAGCAGTCATTTCTCCACTTTGCCATCTCGTCAGTACCTCCTTTATTTGTGTGTCGAGCAGTCATTTCTCCACTTTGCCATCTCGTCAGTACCTCCTTTATTTGTGTGTCGAGCAGTCATTTCTCCATTTTGCCATCTCGTCAGTACCTCTTTTATTTCCCCAAAATGCTCAATGATTACCTTAATTATTACTACAGATATACGATTTTCATTAGTTGTAATCTACTTATAACTGCCACCGAGGCGTTCTCTGCGGCCAAGAGAAAGCGACCTCTGTATCTTTTTCTCTGTGGTGAGTGGTATTTAGCTTACATACATACCGGTATAGCTTATAAAAATTTATTTAAAATCCACTATTGTGTATTTGCTTAAATTAGGTTATTTTTCAATGATTTTTAAATACGTAGTAACTAGGGATAGCAACGATATATCGATAAATATGTTTCGATATATTAGTATCGATATTTTCTTTCGATAATATCGGCCATATCGATATATTGGTCCGATATACTATATCACTAAAGATTTTCGTCATTCTCTATTCTCAAAATCATCACAATTCGAAAAAACACACTTAATTTGCCTCTTATGCGTACAAAACATGCATTGCAATAATAGAGTAATTTTATTTAGTTTTTTTACGTGGTGTTAACGCACTAAAATGTAATTTATTGTAGACCAGTGTGTGGAAATTTAGTGTTTATAAGAAGCCTAATGGCATTTTTAAAAGTGGAAAACAAAAATAACAATGTTATTACATTATTCTTTTATAATTGTACCGGGTCTTGGACCGGTACAGTTTCGTTTTTTCGTTGTTGTCTGCCAGGCTGCCTGAGATTCGCTTTTGCCCGGCGATTTGCGTACTTTGGTAGCCGTTGGCCCAGTTCCGTTTCGTTCCGTGTTCCAGCAGCTTCGGTCCGGTTGACCGGCTTCTAGATTGTTCGAGCTGTTCAGTTGTTCACTGCAGCCGTTCGTCACGAGAATATGTTAGGCTAAGGTGCCCAAAACTCCAGGGTCCTTGAGTAGGACGTTTCAACCCTCAGCCGGTCGTCCGGGCAAAGTTCTACCATCTGCACTGCTAGCCTGGCCTGAGGACCATGTTGAAGCCTGGAGTCGCTAGCTACCCGCTCTACATCTTGGGTACATACATAAGTCTTCTGTCCTCAGGTCAGTGTATTCCATTTTGGGTTTCCCGGCGGCTGAGCTGGGGGTTTTGGTTGATGCATCGATTAAAAGAAAGAAAAAAAACAAGTGCTATATAAAAAGAAAAAAAGTTTATGGAACTGTATGCGGCCTAGGCCTAACACTCGAACAGTGATTTTAGGAAACACAGCCATGGGGGACATTGTTATAGATTTTGCAAGTTTAAGAAAAAAGAAGGGTTTTTAAAATAAACAAAAAAAATTTGTGTTAATATTTATTGTTGTTAATCTTTAGTTTATTTTATTGTTATAGTTATTCAAATTTTTATATTTTGTTAGGCCCTACTGTTAAACTATAGTATTCTTTATTTATATGTTTAGGCCTAGTGATTGTTATTTATTTTTTGTTAAGTGTATTAGGGGGGGTTTTGAAGTGAATTTTTACTCGAACGGTACCGTGTTATCTTTTCTTTTAAATTGTTTAATTTTTAAATTCTTCACCAAAAGGGGATTATTGTTAACTTTTAATTCGGAGCTGCCCAGGGATTCCGGCTTACTCCCTGGCCCGGTGGAATCAAGGGATGCGGGCCAAATTGCCGGTGTAATTGGTGATACCAAAAATTGTATAATTTTCTTCCCTTTTAGTTGGGGCCTATTAAATTTTTCTTACGTTTTGGGGTGTCTCAGGCTAGGAGGCAGATAGGCCATGTAGTTGTTAATTTGTTAATTTTGGTATTTGTTGAGTTTGTTGTTCTTGTAGCTTTTGTGTGTTTTGTTATTTATCTAAGTGCAAATTTATATGCTGGCCTTCTGCCTATTTTAATATTGTGGCCTTCTGCCGTTTTTGATTAATTTCTTTTTGCTTGCTTGATAATAAATTAGTTTCGCTCAGCTGCCGAGTTTTATTTTGGACCCTCCAACTGCCACCCGTGATCCCATCGCTTTACTCGTTTTGAGCCATCCCCCAGTTGGCACGCTTCCCAGCTTTGGTGGGGGGATGGGTCTCAATTGGTAGCAGAGCGTGGTTGCCTATAATAAAAAAAAAAAAAAAAAAAAAAAAAAAAAAAAAAAAAAAAAAAAAAAATTTAATTCTCTCTTGTTTGTTGACGGTGGGTGTTTGCCAGTTAGTAGGCCATGGTTGGCCGACCTACCGTCGTACGTAAAGAGAAACAAAAAAAAAAGGAACAAATAAATAATTATTTAAAAAGAGAAACAATTAAAAACCAAATAAATCATTTAACTTTGTATTAAAAAAAAAAAAAAAAAAAAAAAAAAAAAAAAACCTAGGCAATCCGCTTGGTTACTTTGTTGAATGGGTTTCATGGGTGGATTGGAGTGGTCGGCAGTGGCTCGGTAGGCTGAGGGTTTAGTTCGTCTTGGACCCTGGAGTTGTCGTTTTTTTTGTGTACTGTTGAGAATTTTGTTTTGCGAGATGGCCTATCTGCAGAATGTTGCGCTCCTGGTCAAGGAGGAGTTGATGTTCGAATTGAGGTCGCGGGGTGTGACTCCGGAGGGTGATGTTTTGAATCTCCGGAGGTTGCTGCGGGAGCAGTTGTCCGCGGGTACGGCGGTGGATTGGTCTGACCTGCTGGAGGTTGGTGATGAGTTGGGGATTTGTAAGCGTAAGGTGGAAGATTGGGAAGGGGTGTTAGAGGATTTGCAGTTGGAACCTCCAGTAGGTCGTGACCGGGCCTGCCGCCTTGCACGTCTGGGGCATCTGCTTGCCCGTTTAAGGCTGGTCAACCGGGCGCCGGGGTTGGAACCATCGGGAAGGGCGTGGATCTTGGAGAGTGTGGCTAGGCTGGAGGAGATTTTTCAGGCACTCTCCGGGTCCACGACTCCTACGGGGCTGGGTCAGCGGCCTGCTTTTGCGCTGTCGCCTAACGTGTCGAGGCCGCAGGCTGAGACAATGGCTCTCACTGTGCCTGAGGCTCCTTCTGAGCCTGCAGGCGTTTCTGTTGAGGTTGCTTGTGGTTCGGCTCCAGCTGCCGTTCCTACTACTTCTGTGGGTTCACCTGCTCTTCTGCAGCTGAGCTACCACAAGCTGCCTAACCCTCTCACGCCCATGATCCAGAATCTCCCTGTGATCGATGGGATGGATCCTGAGGAGCTTCTTAAGTTTCTGGTGGCCTTTCTCAGACTTAGTGAGATGCCCGGCATGCAGGCTGGGGACTTGCTTCGTCTGGTGTTCCCTTATTGTAGAGGTCCCGTTGGGGAGTTGCTGAGTTCTGTCTTGGCCAGTGATGCCTCGGTGGACTCGTTCCATCGAGAGTTACTTTCATCGTTTCTTCCCATTCGACTCAGGGAGAGGATGGTCATGGACAGATTTTATCGGTCGCAGGGTAGGGGCGAGTCTCTGGCAGCCTATGTTTCTTCAGTCAAGGAAGCTCGTCAAGCGTTGCGCCTCACCCTTTCTGAAGCTGACACCGTTCGTGTCATCCTGGATGGCATTTCTCCCGAAGAACGGTGCAGATTGGTTTTTGCTGGTGTTCCTTCGACTTTTCGGGAGCTGCATCAGCTGTGCATTGTTTCGCGCAGCGTGCAGTTCTCAGACCAGCAAGGGAGGGATTCTGAGAGTCATCGTGCTCTCCCCACCCGTCGACCGGCTATGTCTTTAGGTGTGAGTCAGCCAGTGGAGGGTCGTGGTTCTCGGCCTCCTGTTCTGTGTTTTGCTTGTGGCCAACCTGGTCACATTCGACGTGACTGTCCACGTGCTCGAGGTCGTGGGGCGGGAAACGCTCAGCGCGGGGGGTTGCCTCCACAGTAGCTCCCCGCGTTGTTGCGACTGACCGTGGCCATTTGCCTCTGACGCGTGCCCATAGCAGGAGCGTCGGGGATGTTTCGGGCCTTGCTGGCATGGCTTCCCTGGGACTTAGGGCGGTCACCTCGGTGTGTCCTGGCGTTTTTGTATCTTTTGGTGGTACGGTGTGTCGAGCCCTTCTGGATTCTGGTTCGGCATGCAGTATCATCAGCCTTTCTCTTTTTGAGTCCCTTGACGCCTTAGGACTTGTCAGGCACACCGAGCCTTCTTCTATTACTTGCTGGACGGCATCCCAAACTCCTCTACCTATTCTTCTGAAGGCGTTTTTCCAGTTTAAGATTGAAGGATTTTCCTGGAGGTGGGGTTTTCTTGTGGCCAAGGACCTGGCGGTTTCCTGTATCCTAGGGGCAGACTTCATTTCTAAGAGTGGTATGGTGCTTGACCTCCAGAAGCGCCAGATATTTTTCAAGTTTAATCGGCGAGTTTTGGTGCCTCTAGTAGGTGATTCTGACTGCCCTCCTGCAGTCAGAGAGGTGGGTTGTGAGCCCGAACAACCCAAGGTGGATCCGGTTGGTCATCTCCCCCCTGAGCAGGCGGAGGCCATTAGGAGGCTGTGTTTGCGGTTTCCTGATGTGCTTACGGCTGAGCTTGGGGTCACTTCTCTTCTGGAGTATGAGATCCACCTCACCGATTCTCAGCCAGTTAGAAGTCATCCGTACAAACTTGCTCCCCCAAAGATGGAGGTTATGAGGGCTATGATCGAAGATCTTCTGAGCAAGGGTGTGATTGAACCGTCTCGTTCTGCTTATGCCAGTCCAGCTTTTCTTGTGCCCAAGCCTAATGGTAAGTCTAGGCTTGTGATGGATTATCGGAGGCTCAACGCTAAGGTCGCTATTGACTCAGTACCTCTGCCTGATTTGCATTCTGCGTTTGATTGGTTCGGTAAGGCTAAGTTTTTCAGTGTTTTCGATTTGAACCAGGCCTACCATCAGATTCCATTGAAGAAGGAATCACGGCCTATGACTAGCTTCTGTGTTCCCTGGAATCTTTACCAGTTCACTAGGGTTCCTATGGGTCTTGCTGTGGGTGCCCAGACTCTTACTCGTCTGCTTGATTCCATCTTCCATGATGTGAAGTTCAAGTTTGTTTTCAATTACCTGGACGATCTTCTTGTCTACAGTGAGACTTTCGGGGAACACATGCAACATCTGGAGGAAGTTCTTAGTCGCCTCAAATCAGCTGGCCTTACCGTCAATCCAGAGAAAGTCACTTTTGCTCGTCCTGAGATTTCTTTTCTGGGTCATCTTATCTCTTCTCGAGGCGTCTGCATAGATCCTGCGAGGACCCAGGGCATTCGGGATTTTCCTCCTCCCAGAGATGCCAAGGGGATTGCCCGTTTTGTGGGGATGGTGAATTTTTACCGTCGCTTCATCCCTAACGTGGCCGAGCTTGCTGCCCCGTTGAACGAGCTGCGAAAGAAAGGTGTCCCTTTTGTGTGGGGCCAAGCTCAGCAGACTGCCTTTGATGCTCTCAAGGAGGCTATCATGCAACCTCCTGTCCTGCGTATGCCTGATTTCAGCAGAGAATTTGTTCTTCAGACTGATGCCTCCTCCTCCGCCATTGCTGCTGTTCTTTCTCAGGAGTTTGATGGGGTCAGGCAGCCCATCGCTTTTGCTTCGAGGACGTTGTCTCACCAGGAAAGGAAAGCTTCTTCCATCTATGAGTTAGAGTGTCTGGCGGTTGTCTTTGGTACGGACAAGTTTCGGCGTTTCTTGGAACACGCTGAGTTCTTGCTGGAGACGGACAATCAGGCACTGTCTTGGCTTCTTGCCCATCCCCGACAGCTCGGGAAAATTGGTCGCTGGGTGGTCAAAATTTCTGCCTTTAAGTTCCGAGTTCAACATCTTAGGGGTACCCAGAATGTCATCGCGGATGCTCTTTCCCGCATGTACCACGAACCCAGTGATCCACCGACTGAGGCTGTTGCTCAGTGTGGTGCTGTTCTTCTGGATTTTCCTCTGGCTTTTGACGACCTTCTGTCCCATCAGCAGAAAGATCCTGAGCTGTCAGTCATCTTAGGTGAGCTTCAAGAGGGAGGTGCCCACCCTCCCTATTTTCTGTCCAAAGGGGTCCTCTGTTGCCGTCCTCGACAGAGGGGTGAACCCCGTGTAGTGCTGCCTAGTCATCTAGTACCGATGGTCTTTCAATATTATCACTCTTCTCTTGTGGGCGGTCATCTTGGCATTCATAAGACCATCGCTAAGATTCGTAGGTACTTCATCTGGAAGGGCATGGACCGGGATGTTGCTGGCAGAGTGCGGGCTTGTCACCTGTGCTCTCTCAGCAAGCCTAGTCAGAATGCAAGGTTAGGGTTGTTATCTTCTGAGGTGGCCGAGCGTCCTTTTGAGAAGGTGTTCATCGACTACGTGGGTCCTTTTCCCCGTAGCAAGTCAGGTAGCTCCTACCTACTTGTTTGTGTGGATGCTTTTTCGAAGTTCGTTTGGCTTTTCCCACTTCGGAGTGCCACGGCTAAGCTCACCATCCGTGCTCTCCAGTCCCAACTCTTCCAGCACTTTGGTGTGCCTTCCACTCTTGTGTCCGACAACGGTAGCCAGTTTACCTCCCATGAGTTTCGTAGGTTCTGTTTTGGCAATGGTATCAGGCATGTGACTACCTCTCCTTATTACCCACAGCCTTCTCATGCAGAGCGGTTCAACCGCAATCTTCGGTCTGCCCTTATTACTTTCCATGCTGAGAAGCAGAACACCTGGGATGAGAGTCTCTCTTGGCTCCAGCTTGCGTTTAATTCTTCCAAGCATGAGAGTCACAATGCCACTCCCTTCGAGATTCTACATGGCTACCCTCCTAACAACCCTTTGTCCAACTTGTGGAGGTTAGAGGATCTTCTACCTACGCCAGGTGCCACTGACGTAGTGTCCACGTGGCGGGCTGCTCGGCGCAACCTGCTACGTGCTAGAGAGAGAGTGAGGAGGAGGTATGATAAGGGTCGTACTCCTAACCCTTTTCAGGTTGGAGATCTGGTTCTTTGTCAGGCTCACCCGGTCAGTTCGGCCGCGGAACGAAGAGCTGCAAAGTTGTGCTATCGGTGGTCTGGTCCCCACCGCATCGACAGGTTTTTGTCACCGGTGACTGCTCTGCTGGTTGATCCCCAGTCAGGCAGGGTGTTCAGGAAAGCCCATGTGTCCCAACTTAAGGCTTTCCGGGGAACGGTTGATCCAGGAGTTGGTGTTCCTGGGGGTTTCTTGGGGCAAAGAGATTGATCACCTCTGCGCCCTAGGTGGCTGTTCTGAGAGAGTCTTCTTTCTCTCTTTTCTTGTCGGGCCCGACAGTCAGGGTAGTTTGCTCCCTGTTCGAGGGGTTTCCCCTCTTAGTTTCTCTTGGACGTCCTTGGAACACCACTCTTCGGAGGTCTTCGTCTTCTCTTGGTTCCCTGAGGTACCGAGTGTTCTCCCCTGCCTGGGTGTGTTGAGGTTTGCAGAGGGAGATTGTACCGGGTCTTGGACCGGTACAGTTTCGTTTTTTCGTTGTTGTCTGCCAGGCTGCCTGAGATTCGCTTTTGCCCGGCGATTTGCGTACTTTGGTAGCCGTTGGCCCAGTTCCGTTTCGTTCCGTGTTCCAGCAGCTTCGGTCCGGTTGACCGGCTTCTAGATTGTTCGAGCTGTTCAGTTGTTCACTGCAGCCGTTCGTCACGAGAATATGTTAGGCTAAGGTGCCCAAAACTCCAGGGTCCTTGAGTAGGACGTTTCAACCCTCAGCCGGTCGTCCGGGCAAAGTTCTACCATCTGCACTGCTAGCCTGGCCTGAGGACCATGTTGAAGCCTGGAGTCGCTAGCTACCCGCTCTACATCTTGGGTACATACATAAGTCTTCTGTCCTCAGGTCAGTGTATTCCATTTTGGGTTTCCCGGCGGCTGAGCTGGGGGTTTTGGTTGATGCATCGATTAAAAGAAAGAAAAAAAACAAGTGCTATATAAAAAGAAAAAAAGTTTATGGAACTGTATGCGGCCTAGGCCTAACACTCGAACAGTGATTTTAGGAAACACAGCCATGGGGGACATTGTTATAGATTTTGCAAGTTTAAGAAAAAAGAAGGGTTTTTAAAATAAACAAAAAAAATTTGTGTTAATATTTATTGTTGTTAATCTTTAGTTTATTTTATTGTTATAGTTATTCAAATTTTTATATTTTGTTAGGCCCTACTGTTAAACTATAGTATTCTTTATTTATATGTTTAGGCCTAGTGATTGTTATTTATTTTTTGTTAAGTGTATTAGGGGGGGTTTTGAAGTGAATTTTTACTCGAACGGTACCGTGTTATCTTTTCTTTTAAATTGTTTAATTTTTAAATTCTTCACCAAAAGGGGATTATTGTTAACTTTTAATTCGGAGCTGCCCAGGGATTCCGGCTTACTCCCTGGCCCGGTGGAATCAAGGGATGCGGGCCAAATTGCCGGTGTAATTGGTGATACCAAAAATTGTATAATTTTCTTCCCTTTTAGTTGGGGCCTATTAAATTTTTCTTACGTTTTGGGGTGTCTCAGGCTAGGAGGCAGATAGGCCATGTAGTTGTTAATTTGTTAATTTTGGTATTTGTTGAGTTTGTTGTTCTTGTAGCTTTTGTGTGTTTTGTTATTTATTTAAGTGCAAATTTATATGCTGGCCTTCTGCCTATTTTAATATTGTGGCCTTCTGCCGTTTTTGATTAATATCTTTTTGCTTGCTTGATAATAAAATTAGTTTCGCTCAGCTGCCGAGTTTTATTTTGGACCCTCCAACTGCCACCCGTGATCCCATCGCTTTACTCGTTTTGAGCCATCCCCCAGTTGGCACGCTTCCCAGCTTTGGTGGGGGGATGGGTCTCATAATTAAGAAATAATTAAAAGTATAATTATTCAAATTTTGATTTTTTTTCATTCATCCCCACAGGCACAGCTTGTTTCATATAGATAAATGTATTATTTTATTTTCACATTCAGTAGGCTATTCTAAATAGTGACAGCAAAACATGAGTGTATTTTCGGTCATGACATAATAGTTATTGCATAATTTTAAACAGCTAAATCATTTACAATTCCATAAATTGATTAGCCGATATATCGATATTTCTCTTTCAATAATATCGTTATATCGATATTTGGTATGTGATATATCGATAATTTGATATATCTATACGTTGAAAATATTTGCCATCCCTAGTAGTTGGTACAAAACATAAGGCTTAATAACATACTGTATTTCCTACTCCTTCTTCCAGGAGACACTAAAACCAAACAGCTACGTACTACACATTGCGTATAACATGGTTGAAGGGAGTTTGCAAATTCGTTTGGTAATTAAAAATACATAAGGCAAACGTACACATTAAATACATGTTTGCCGCTTAATTAGTATTGCATTATGGTTGATAAAAATTCAGTTATATTAATTTTGAAATTTGTGTCACTATTAAAATAGTCTTTTATACACAGAAATAATTTGAATCATAAATCAAATCTAGTTTTTGAACCTATTTAGGCAATAATTGTAGATATGAAAAAGTGTTAGTTTCGGCACAGAAGATAGACAAATATCTGTCTATATTCTGTGGTTTCGGGCATTACAACGGGATTTTAAAACGTAATTTCCAACCCTTTTTAGTTACTAGCATAAATAAATTACACATGTACAACAATTAATGAGGTAAGTTCAGCTATAGTTTAACTCTTGTTAAATACTCTTAGGAATTAAGATGCATTTAATTTGAAAATGTTGCTCGATGTTCTTTGCCGGCGTGACGAACCAACGGGGCCGTTTCGCTCTACGAAAAACGCCAAAATATGGGTTTATATTTCAACAATTCGGTCCTTAATACTAATACTATAGTATCGTTGCATTTCAAGTATCATTTGATATGTGAAGAAGTGATGGACTATAAGTTTTTTTTATCTAAAAAATTTAGTATTTTTATAATTTGTCTTGAGTTAAATGTGTAAACATGTTATGTTGAGTATTTTAACTAAAAGTCTCATAATATCATCTTATGGTCCATTTGATTGGACCTTAAATAATCCTACAGTGTCCACTATAATTCATCACAGTAATAAACACGAACCGGACAGTTGAAATGTACGTTTACAGTGGTACCCAATAGCAGTTTATGGGTGATTAGTAGGGCCATCACCTCTACTTGCGTATGGGTGAGTGGGCGGGTTAATACCACTGTGTATGGGAAGGTGGATGGGCTAATAGCAATGTACGTCTATGAGCGGGTAGGTGCGCCTGTGACAACTTATGTGTATGGGTAAGTGTGTGGGCCATTACCGTTTACATGTTTAGGAAGGTGGATGGATCAATAACACAGTAGGCTACGTGTTTGGGAGGGTGGGTGGGTACAGTTTAAATACCATTGTACCATCTATATTATTCATATTTGTCACTTTACTTTCTCCCATATGCGTTACCATAGAGAAAGTATTGTGATCGTTAAACAACATTTTTACAAGTTGGTCCAAAAATCCATTTTATGGTTCCCTGAACCCAAAAAAGTGTGTTTTAAAAAAAATAATTGGATACCTGTCCGTATGTGCGTCTGTCTGTGTGTATGTACCCTTACCTGAAGACCAAATGGACGGATCAATTTTTATCAAATTTGGTATGAAGGTGTATTTAGCTAATATCTCCAGACCGTTTTTTAACTTTTTGAAATTTTATTTTTAAAATTTTTATGGGCAAAAAACATACAGAAAAAGGAATTTTCTCAAAAACGACTATAACGATTTTGATTAAATTTTCAGAAAAGATTCAATTCAATACAATTCAAAATATTTTAGTAAAAACTGCATGTCTCTAACTTGACTAGCTTTTGAGAGATGACAAAAAAAAAAACATATTCGGGAATCAAACTGGCAGTTTTCAAACTTGATTTTTTAGTGTTTAATAAGGGGGAAAGTTTGTGGCAATTCTTTGGAACCATTTACTATAGTAGTATTAAGGAGTATAACCTCATAATTATTTTGTCAGTTCTTTAGAACAATTTATTTATTAATTGTTGGTTAAAATTGTGTTAATTGGTTATAAATGTTCTATTTCTTTGTTGGTTCTTGTGCTAATTGGTTATAAACGTGTATTATTCTTTATTTGCATGTATTGAAGAATGTACTTGAATGTCTGTACAATTATTCAACATATGTAAATAATGGTGTTACCGTTACAATAAAATAAATAAATAAACTTATAATAGAACAGGAAATGTTTTTGTCGCTGGCGTTAAAATTACTTGTCAAACATAAAGCTGTCGATTTCTCAGCTGCGGTGACTTGGTGGTTTGGGAAAAGGCCATTACTGTACTTCAGTCGTTGAATAAAGATCATACCTTAAAACTTATCTGAACTGGCAGATAAAGTAAAGAAGAGGAGTGTGGAAGAGACGCTGAAATAAACATTGTATTTTCTCTAACCATAACTTCAAGGGACATCTAAAGGTTGGCCAATGAAAGTACGTGGATAGAAATAATATAACAAGTTGTACTTTATCGATTAAGAATCGTTAAATCTTGAAGGTTATATTGTTAAGGTCTTAAATGTCCACATCTGGTCAAGACTAGAAATGGGCTGTGACAGTTTGTGTTCGTGTACACGGATCCTCAGAGAAAAAAAAACAGAGGTCGCTTTCTTATGACCACAGCGATCGTCTCAGTAGTAGCACAGGGGTATCTGTCTATATTCTGTGGTAGTAGTTATAAACTACAGTGCATGTTTATGGCCACAGTGTTCATCTCAGTAGTAGCACAGGGGTATCTGTTTATATTCTGTGGTAGTAGTTATAAACTACAGTGCATGTTTATGCAGTAATAATTACTACTTTTAAAACTTATCTTGTAGGATTTGGGGGAATAAAGAGAGGTACTGACAAAGTGCTGGCTCTGCCATCTACATGGCAAACAGGAGACTACTCAACACACTAACAAGACACACATTTAGTGCAATATTGGATGGTGGCCTCTATTTGTTTCTCCTCTGTGATAGAGATCACCTTCAAGCTGAAAAAGTGGCTCATCATGATCTCGTAAATTACATCAATAGCTTTTAGAGTGTAGACAATGCAGCAAGAATTCACCACGACAACTGAGAAGAAATAAACAGAGGTCGCATCCAGTAGTGCGCTGAATGGGTGTCGAGTGCCTTGCATGACAGGACCAGCTCCTTGTCAGTCCCTTCTTTTTCCCCCCTCCCACATCCTCAAAGATGAACGTAGTAATTACAAGCATAAGGACGTGACTTAGTTGTAATCTATTCATAACTGCCATTTAGGCGTTCGCTGCGGCCATAAGAAAGGGACCTCTGTTTCTTTCATCTATATTCCCTAGCCTAGAGTGTTCATCTTAGAGTGTTGTTTGTAGCTTGCCACCGACTGTGGATGTATCGAATAGATGTAGCCTTGTGACCAGTCCCAAACACTACTAGCAGATACAGTACTACATGGAGTGTGTACGTATGTATTGACCTAAAAAATTCACATGGTATTTTAAGTACAAATCAAGTTAATCAAATAATCTGAGGATAATTTAACCAAACATTGTCTTTTTTTAACGAAAAAATACACTTTTTGGCCAAGTAAAAAAGGTTGTCTCAATTAGGCTTTCCGAAATAAACTTGATATAATTGTTTTTCTTATAACTAGGGATATGGCTTGAATTACAATTTCAGTTGTATAGAAAAATTTGCTGATAGATAATTTTCTCAACACATTTAGAAGTGTTAAAAAAGTTATAATTTTTACTTTTTTAGTTTTATGCCGTTCTACTAACACAGTTTAGTTATGATGTTACCAAATTCCTGTAAAAATTTGGTAATGGTACCAAAATGACGTTATTTTGAGAAAAACGCAACTTTCAGGAAGTAATAAATAATTCCAAACTGGCAAAAAAGCAGATCATTTTTTAGTCATTTCTCAGTAAAATTTAAAATATTTTTACTCAAAAATAAAGATTCATTAACAGCTTTATCGAAGTATTACGAGGCGTGTTTTTAAAGAAAGAACCGCAGTCCAGCGCATGCGTGCTAGATACTACTATCTTTTGGCAAGCTACAGTCGCCGTTACGGAACCATTTGACTGTATTTAAGGTCACTTATGACTGTTTAAAATTCCTCCTCTGATTAAAAATGCCACCAACTGTAAAGTACATGTTGTGATAAGTTTTCGTAACAATAAAGACATGAAAGCAGCTGACATTCATCGAGATATCTGTGAAGTTTATTGAGAAAACAGAATGAGTGATGGGATGGTATGGAAATGGTGTGAGAGCTTTTAAGGTTGTACGAATATGCATGATGATGAACGAAGTCGGAAACCTTCACTCATTACTGATGACTTGGTGCAAAATGTTGATGAAAAAAGTCAGATAAAACAGACACTTTACCACTGCATCATTATGTAGTTTGTCTTCAATTGTCAAGAAGTGTGATTATTGAAATTATGACAAACTGTTTGAAGTACCGAAAGTTATGCCACAGAATATAGACAGATACAGAAGCCCCACGCAATGCTAAATTTTGAAACGCGAAATCGCTCAACTCACCGGCCAGATCATACGCGGCGCTAGTAGTAAAAACCGGCCAAGCGCGGTTGCCAAACTGTGGCTGGCCGGCCGGCCCCAAGGCCTTGGGCCGGCCCAGCCGGCCAGGGTGAAATCACTCGCTACATATCGTCTCTGGTCTCTCAGGCTAGTCAACTGCAACAGTTCCTCATGTATGGATGGCATGACCAGTTCAAAAATGATGCATATATGGAATTTAATACTACTGTACATCTTTTTACAGTTAAATCGTATATGGGTAATTTTCGTATTAACATATCTTTATTGGCAATTTTTATTTTTTTAAATTGGTGCCTGCCCTAAACCGCCCAATCTTGGTAATTACTAGAAAATAAAAATTTTGAAAATTCAGGTATTTTTTCTAAATTTCGTTTTTGTTTCTCTGTTCACTATAGGACTTCACCGACAAGTTTTGCATAACTTGGTGAGGCCTAGATTTGGTACACACTTGAGTAAAAATAAGTAAATAAAACTTTTGGAAAAAGATTTTGCCCATGTAAATGAAATAAATAAAGTAGACTTACCATCGTGAATGTGTTTAAGATTATAGTAACAAATACTTTCAAATTTGTAAAGAATCGCCAAAATAAATTCTAATATAATTAATTATTATACTCTATTATTTGATTGGCGTTGTCGAACTGAAATTCCTTACACGTAGCATAATCAACTACTTAAACACTACGTTATTTTAAAAGTGTCTTCAGGTATTCATCAGTAAGGCGTTATTTTCGCTCAATAACTTGACCAACTGAAAATTAGATAGGAAATATAAAACATAAATAGTCTTAATACAAAGAACAAATGTTTTCCAAATTTATCGTGACTAGGAAGATGATTTATATAAATATTATTAAAGCCAAATAACACAGACTAATCACAAATTCTCAAAAACCATTAGACTTTGGACCATGAAACTTGGTATAAACATTCTTTATAGGCTCTATACATATACTATTTTTTTATAAGAGAGGATTTCTCAACAGTTTTTCTCAAACAGCTAAAATAAGGCAGATAATAAATATCCCAATACAGTACCAGAAAATCATTGTTGCCCTAACAATGAGAAAGGTTATGACGGTACAACTTAGTATAAGAGGTTATTTTTTAACAATGTATTGTAACAATATCGCGCATGTAATACGAAGAAAAATAACAAAATTACACGTGTGAGGTGAAACAACGTAGCAAAATAAACGGGGATGTGCACACGTAGCGTGCAGTGGTATCCTCTAGTTTAAGAAAAACTTAAGTTTTGAATTATTACTATTATTTTATTAAAATGGCTAAAAAAATGTTTAAAGGAACATAAATCTTGTATACTGTTTCCTTTCAACTAGACGGAAAATAATTTTTGGGGCATGCCGTCTGACAGTTCAAAGAACTGCGCCGTTCACGTGTTCATCTACTTCCTGCATCCTTTTCTTCTGTAAGTGCTCAGTCAATTTCTGAATATGGTTGGTTTGGTTTCTGTTGTTTTATCATCGTGTCGTCTTGTTATAACCTAGTGTTGTTATGGAGAGAAAGACTACGACATTTTGTAGTTAGAGGAAGTGTCGACGGCCCGAGAGGGGTCGAACGAAAATCTTAAATGTAAAGGCCAGGTCGAGTTTTGGGATCCAATGAAAGGTTTAAGAAATTAATTGCCGCAAACTTGACTTCCAGATGATTAAACCTTTACAGAGTAGCGGTCAATTGAATGTCATGGGCAAACAAATTAATCTTTTGTCTTGTGAAGTAAAATAATTTGTATGGTTCTTTTTCACACATAATTTGATAATTTAATTTTTTTGAATAATTGTGATCCATAAAATGTAATTTTTTTACCAGAATAGTTTACTTAAAACCGTAAAATCGCGGAGAGATGATATTGATCAAATTAGTTACAGTACTTTGAAATTAAAATTACCTACTCTGGAAAGTATAAACCTTCCGAAGTCCGGTTTGCGGCAATTAGTTTGAAATTATTGAGGGAATATGCCTCAGAATACCGGAATTTAGTTAATTTTCTTCGTTATTGACAACATTTATAAAACTATTTCTTATTGAATAATTATTTATTTAGAAAGGGCTATCAGGTTCTTATAGTAAATATAGCACTTAAGTAGTAAAATATGTTGTATAAAATTGGATATAGATTGCATTTAATTAAAAAACTTGTTAAGTTGAGAAAGACAGTTTCATTAGACTCTGTGACTTGTGTTGATTGTTACAAGCACAGTAATTTTTTAATTGAAACTCTTTTTCACGTCTTATCCCTAAACAATGTTTATAGATAGCAAATGAATTCAAAACCCGGTTTTTGGTAACCTTTTGCTTAAAAGTTTTGAAAAATATATAAGAGTATAAAAAGGATGGTGGAATAGCGGCTGGAAAAGACAAATAAGAAGTGAGAACATATGAGAATGAAAGATGTGATAAAAAGAGAGAGAGCTTATAAATTACTTTTTTATGATTTATCATTGAATTCTTTTGATAGTTTTATTGTTGAAAAAATCAATACTTATAACATAACTTATAACAATACATACACGTACAGTGGTACTGACCCACCCATACATGAAATGAAATGAAAGTATATTTATTCCCCTGTAACCTCTCTCCTCTGGATGAGTTACATTAATTTAAATTTCTTATTAATTTGATAAAAATAATGCAAATTAATTTTATTTTTCTTAATCTCAGGGTTTTAATTATGTAGGTAAATTGGTGAGGCTGTAAATTACAATGAATAAAGACTCTTGTTTGAAAAATCTAATTTATTACATTCTTTGATTTTTTAAATTAAATATATGAAGTTAATTCTTACAAAATTGAAAGTTACTTATTTAAAACTGATCTCTAAAACATGGTTAATTATTTATAACTAAAACTTATCTTTATGTCTCTTCTTTGTCTGTAGCTCCACGTGGTCTTCATTTTCATTTAAATAAGTTTGTATTAAATTTTACACAAAATTATAATACTGTAAAAGATCTAGACTGAGTATTGAATCACTTGTCAATTTAACATATATACGTTCACCACATTATGAATTACATTTCAAACTCAAACAGTCACACGCGGTAACAAAAGGAATTGTTACTGCTGCATCAACGCGGCTTGGATACTTGCTTCTTCTATGTCATTATTTAGAGTGTGTTACCCCGGAGGAGTCTTAAATGAGAGTGGACGATGCTTGTACTAGGCTGGCGTGGGTTGCCAGTCCTCCGTTTTTGTCCGTTAAAACCGATAATATTGGGTAAGGGACTCTACTTCCGCCCATGCCATGTGATTTTGCCCTGGTCGGTGGTGCCTCTGGTGATCCTTCTTTCAACTAAATACGTCTCCCATCTATATTGGACTCGTCTCTTGCATGTCACACTGACACCCCTCTGGATTGCCAGATGGACTCGTTCGACGACGCGACTGCACATGTCTTATTTGTCTCGATAACAACGAAAGGAATGTTGTTTACGATTTTGAACGACTGTCCTGGAATAAATATATCTGCCCACTTCCCTTCTTGCTGGTTATTATTTACAACGATTTCCGATTTTATTTGAATGTTCTCATTTTTTTTAATTTAAAATGCTATTTTTTTTATTAAAATAATTTTTTCATTTATTTAAATTTTAAAATTAATTTATTCGAAATTTTGGTGGACCTTTTACCCCCCAAAAAACTTTCAAATGTTGCACTAATTTAAATGATTTTGTTAAACAAAATAAACAAAATAATCAAAATACTTTTTAAAAAAAAATATAAGGTAATCGTTAAAAACAAACTTCTAAAATGAAAAAAAAAATAATAAAAAAAACCGTACAGTAATTCCTTTTCATGGAAAAAGCCTCATGGGCAAATCCCCTGTGCGAGGCTGATTTAAAGTATTTTTTTAAAAAAGGACAAAAATGAAAATTTTTGTTCTATTACGTTTTATAAAAGGGGGAAAATATTTAAATGTATGCTATAACTACTAAAATATCATAAATAAAATAGGAGGTAAACAATTTTAAAAGGGGAAAAAATATGTAATATTTTTTAATTAAATAATAATATGAACTTTGAAATATAAAAAAAGTGGTAGCACAAATTAAATTTAAAATTAACACTTCAATGACATTGCAACCGGAGGTGAGGCAATCTATTCAAAAAGCAATCACGATGTATCCCCAATTTAGGAAGGGCCAAGAAACAAGTTCATGCAGGATATGCCCTGGAAAAACTTCTCGCAATGCCTACATATCGCAGTCATTGCTTAGTAATCCATCTCAACAAAAGACCCTCATACAAAGGCCCACTCATTGCACCGGCCTCGGCCACAGTTAAAACCCCAGTGGGGGGGGGGGGGGGGAGGAGTGGCGTGCATCAAACCCGCCCGTGCACTTAGTAATGACATTCTCTCCCCCTCCAAACCTTTTAGATTGACCCAAATCAGTTA
Source organism: Stictocephala bisonia (assembly GCA_035578905.1). Classification (NCBI taxonomy): domain Eukaryota; kingdom Metazoa; phylum Arthropoda; class Insecta; order Hemiptera; family Membracidae; genus Stictocephala; species Stictocephala bisonia. The sequence continues at coordinate 100,452 of JAQJVL010001366.1, read as the reverse complement.
CCTGTTTTCGAATATAGATATTGAGTAAAAAGAGAATAAATTAAAAATTGGGGTTTTATTCCTCAAAATTTTAAAAAGCAATGCATGGCAATGTAGACCGGGATAGTAGTTAAAATGATTTTTAAAAGCGGTGTAAAAAAAACCCCACATTAGCAAGTAAACGTTGCTAAAGTGTGAAAATTGGAGAGAAAAAAATTATAATGTTTAATAAAAAATACCATTAAATGTTTAATAAAGAGTTGACGAATATTAAGGACTGATACGTCTTGGAATAAGCTTCCGGGGGGTAACGTCTGGCCTTACCGAAAGCTACTTTCAAAATAACTTCTGTACAACAATAAGGGTTTTTTCTAGATGCTTTTGTTGCCCCTCCCCAGCAAATCCCCAAACGAAACAACGATTTTTTTGTAGGCATAATATACATTTTAAATTTTCATTGTCTTTTAAAAACTTCACGCAATTTTTTTAAAAGCAAACAAAATTTTCGAATTTTAGTTTTTATTTATTGTATTTTGCCCCCCATCTCACACGGGGTTCAATGATTACCCCTAAATTTTGAAGTTGTCACTCTTCCTATAGCCTCACATTAAGGTTAAACTTAGAAAAATCACCCATGAATGAACTTTTTAGGTCACGTAAAGTTAACAGAACCCCCCTAGGAGATATGGGCATAAATTTTGTTTTGATATATTTAAGGAAGGTGTTTTTTGATAAAGCCATTGTTTTATAAATTTAAAAATCATGAAGGCTTTAATTCTTGCATCCTGCCAATTACTTTTTTCGATAACAAATAAGTGTGTCAATCTCAAACAAGAATAATTTACTGAACAATTTAAAAATCTTGAAATTTTTATTTATGATATTAAAAAGAGAATGGGGGGGGCCAAGGTATTTCCCTTGGCCCACCCCAAAGTCAAAGGGAAAGGCATCGCTTTCACCCCACAAATAACACATTTGCCGTCTTTCAGCAAGATAGCTCCAACCAAGCTAAAGCATTACCCCCGAACACCAATTAAATCCAGTTTTTTGCAGAAAAAATTTTTCCCTCTATCCACCGAGTCAAAAGCCTTTGAAAATAAAGGAAAAAATAAGCAGGATCGTTTTTTTTTGAAAAATTTGGGGTTTTTTTGTTTAAAAATTTCTTATAGAAAAAAATCGTTTAATTTTGTCTTTGTAAAAACCAAATTGGAATTACAAAAAATGTTTTTAAATATCTAAATAATCAGTCAAGGGGCTTTTATTTTTTTCAAAATTTTTTGGAAAGAAAACATGGGAGACAAATTGGACGAAAATTACTTTTGTATGTTTTGTATTTGATTTTATATGGGAAATGCTTTTGCCATTTGAAGTTACAGGAAATTTAACCGGGAAAAATGCTCAAATTTATAAAATTTTAAGGGGTGTGTTTTAATACATGTAATTTTCTTTGAGGGCCTTTTTCCCGAGAAGCATCGTGTCCCGGGCAGACCCTCCCCCCAGACTGGACACAATCGACAAAGTCTTTTTCTGTAACGTGTGTTAAAGTGTAAAGTTAGAATTAAAACTGTGTCAAGCTTCACCACTGGTCCCCCTCCTCCATTAATACATTAGCAAATTTTGGCCCTACTGCAGGAAAAAAAAATATTAAAGTCTGCCTCAGCCTGCCACACCCACCTTCATTAACAGGGAAGAGCTTGACATATATTTCTGAAAAGGAAATTTGTCTTTTTGTTTTTCTCTCCCCCAATTTATTTACAAAGCTCCAGAATTATTGTTTTTTTCCTGCATTTGTAATTTTAGTTCGTAATAACACTTTTTTTCTTTTTTTAAGAGAATTAGATAAAAACTGTCTATACGCATAAAACCTCTTTTTTAAAATTTATATTGAAGGGTTGATGTTTTTTCTGATTTACTTAACTTATCTCTATAACGAATACCCCTATTAAATTTAGCCCTAATCCTTTGGTTTTTAAATTTTTTTAATCGGGAAATTTTTTCTTTTTGATTTTTTTATTGATCTTTTCCCTAGCGCCTTTAAAAAAAAAGGAAAAAAAATTCGGGACTAGCTTAACTTCTAGACAGGGCAATACGGGTCCCCATTGGAGTGAGACATTGGTCATAAAATCCTTTTAGGTAAGTAATAAGTAAGTTGGTAGTGGGTTTGGGGGACGGAGTGGCTTGGGCGTGTCCGTGATGGTCCCTTTCAGTGCTGTATGGCATGTCTCATATGTCAACGGTGACCTCAATTCGTAAGTCACAGTAACCCATAAATTGGGTCCAAGCAAGAACCCTTCTTGTCTGTCACCCGTTCGCCGTCAATACACTGCACAAGACCGCTTGTAATAAACTATTATATACCCATCAAGTAGCATCATTGTTTAAATACTGTTGTCTATATTTAAATCACCCCTAAATATAAACCTCACACCCTTACAAATATTATTTTAGTAACGTTCTAACTCTTTTAAAAACCAGTTTTGTCCCCCTATCGGGGGTTCTGTAAAATGTTAGCATTTTAAATTTTTTTTTTACCGTAAGTAAAGTCAGATTTAAAACCCTAGACGTCTCCCAAAAGCAATTTTGTAGTAACACTGATAAACCCATTGTGAACTAATAACCACCCCGTCATTTTGGTTTTTGAAGTCCCCAGTCGTGAAAAAGGTCATACCCCCCAATTTTCCCCCCTCCAACCCCCCCCACCCGCCAAAACTCAGTAAAAACAATTATATCAAAAACCAACCGCCCCCGCCTTAAATATACCACATATCACATGACGTGGGGTTTGATCCACCCACCCTCTCATACAAATACAGTAATATTGACCTACCTGCCCACCCATACACGTACAGTGGTGTGACCACCCCACGCCCCCACCGAATGGTTTTGACCCCCTTCCCCCTCATACAAATCTCATACAGTGGTATTGCCCACCCGCCCACCCCTACACGTACATGGGACTGACCCACCCGCCTACCCATACACGTACGTGGTATGACCCGCCCCTACACGTACATGGTACTGACCCACCCGCCTACCCTACACGAAAATGGTTTTGCCCACCTTCCCCCTATAAAAATTTTCCCTACAGTGGTATTTTATCCACCCGCCCCCACCCCTACCGTACAGTGGGACTGACCCACCCGCCTACCCCTACACTACATTTGGGACGACCCACCCGCCCACCTATACACGTACAGGGTACTGACCCACCCCCCCCACCCTCACGTACAGTGGTACTGACCCACCCATACACGACAGTGGTACTGACCACCGCCTACCCATAAAGTAAGGGTACTGAACCCACCCACCAACCATTTCACTACAGTGGTACTTAACCATGCTTAACACACTATTAGTACAAAAATAATAGTAAAAACATTTTGTGGATCGGTTTGGGGGGTAAATTACTTGAACCATTTTCAGACGAGAGGGACTTGCAGAGGATTTATTATAAATTTATATGTAATATTATTACATGAAATATGTTTCAGACTTTTGTTTTTTTTAAATAATTTTAGGGTTTTTTATTTATTTATTTATTTATTTATTTATTTTTTTGTAAATAATCAAAACTTACAGATTTTCATTTGATCTGTTCTCAAGACTTGGAAATAAATCAGTTTTTTAACTGTGTCATCAATATTTTCTTGTTGTCTCTTGATCTGTCTACTTTACAGTATCTACAAGCAGTAATAAGTGCCCCACTAAATTGGTCAAATTGAATTGTTTAAAAATGTTAAAAAGGTTGTGGAAAACAGAGGATTCAGAAAGTTGAATAAAAATAATGCGGTTATGAAAGACCGAGATATGAGAAGTTGTAGCGATAAGATGTAGTTTTTAAAATAGTCAATATGTTTACTATGTATTTACAGTATTTATTTTGTATTGTATAATCTTTTAGGCCATGTTTATTTCAAAATTTATTACATTTTTTGTTGTTTTTGGGTTTAATCAAATGTATATAGTTCATAGTTTTATTGATAATTAATAGTATAACTTGTAATTATATGTTCAAAGATCCTTATAAGCCTGTGCCATCTGCTCAAGTATTTATAGTATCTACAAACACTGATGATCTCCAGTCAGTTCAAAGTAAAACATCAATCAATTCGGCAAATTTAAAGGTTTTACAATTTTACTAGGATTTGAAAAACAGAGGGATAATAAAAATGAATAGAAATAATGAGCTTATTGGAGGGATGTATTAAGAAATTGTGGTGAATAAATTCTGTATAGTATATATGTCTAAATTATATCTGTGCCAGCTGCGTAAAGAGTGTTAAGTCCAAAATTGGTCAAAATGAGTTATTGCTACACCCGCATGCAGAACAATGATATCTACGTTTGTGTATAGGGTGATAAGTCCAATTTCACATAATAAACAGGTTATTCACTTGTGCGCCAATGGTATAAGTAAAAAGTGAACAATATTGATTGTGTAAAGTGTGTTTAGTCCATGGTCACATTTTACTCAAACTATACTGCTTAAGGTCTATTTGTGTTTAGTGTGTTAAGTCCAAGCAATTTGTGACTTAACACACTCTTCACTAAAGATTTATTAAGTTAACACACTTTACACTGTTTAAAGCCTGATTTGACTACTTTAGTTTTCATTAGTTGTATTGACCATACTCTGGAAAACAAGCACATAATAATCAACATAACCTGACAGTTTGTTGGTTAATGTGAACTGTAGTGTACAAGTTAGTTTACCATCATGTTATCAAGATTTAAGCGGGCGTATTTAAAAGAAAAAATTTTCACCTTGAAGACGCAGAGTTTGCATATGAATCTAAAAAGTCAGATAAAGAAAAATCAAAAGTTGACCATACCACTAAAACAGTGACATTTGATTTGCAGCAATGCCTGCCAACTCCTCTAGTTCACAATTCTGTGGCTTTCTATAAACGCCAACTTTGGACTTTCAACCTAACAGTCTACGACTGCACTGAAGGCTTAACTTACTGCTACCTTTGGCATGAAGGTATAGCTGGTAAAGGGGCCAATGAAGTTGGTTCATGTATCTATTCGTTCATTTTGGAAGCTACAAAACCTGATGTGACATGTTTGACAATGTACACAGATACATGTGGGGGCCAGAACAAAAACACACACGTAGCTGCTATGTGTATGGTGGCCCTACAAAATTCACCAGGACTAAAAGAAATCAACCATCAATTTTTGATACCTGGGCATACGCACATGGAATGTGACACATCTCACGCTCTAATTAAAAAACGTAAAAAACCTTTCACGGAAACATTTACCACTTCCACGATTGGACCCAGCTTATACAACGTACCGGATCAAAGCATCCTTTTATTGTAAAGGATATGAATGAAGAAGACTTTTTTGACTTTGCTAAGATTTTCAAAAGTGATCTCCAGCAGCGCAAGCAAGATGTTGTAGGAAACAGTTTCAATTGGAGGAACGTGCAGTGGTTAAGTACCTAAAAAGTGAACCTGGAATAATTTTCTACAAAACTTCCTTGGACCCCAATCAACCATTTCAATGTATAAGTTTTAAAAGGAGATGTAATGAAACCACTTTTGCAATGACCCCTAGTCTACGTTACAAGGGCCAAAACCCTATCCCTGAAAACAAAAAGAAAGACCTCCTTGACCTATTACCTTTTATTTCACCTGTGTTTAACCAGTTTTATAAAGACCTGAAGACTTCACAGGAAGCAAAGGATACCTATCCAGATGACATTCCAAATAAAGAAACTTAATTTAACAATATACTACTTAAAGTTTGTTTTTTTAACCCTACAAACAATTTAAATGTTTAAAGACAGTGTAATAAAAGTTAACTGTTTTAAATCGCAGCTTTCTTCTAGTGTAAAATAAGTTAAGTCCACGCAATTAGTGTAAACCATGTTAAGTCCAAGTCAAAAAAAGTTGGACATTTTTTTTCTAATATAAGAAATATTGTTATGTTATTTTGAAGTATAGTACCTTTAAAGGTAATACACAAACTAATATTTTAATGAAAATAGGAGGTCTGTAGGAGTAAAATGTCCACAAACTATTAAAAAGTGTAGGTTTCAAATTTACTGAAAACTTCAAACGTGAATATCTCAAAACTATGTTTTTGGACTTGACACTCTTTACGCAGCTGGCACAGATATGTTTACTGTATATTTAGGTCCTGTTTTTTTATTTAACTTCTATGATTAAATACAGCCTAAATCTTATATTTTCATATTTTCGTCATTAATTTCTGTAAATTAGTTTTTTTATCAACTAATGCAAATAGTTAATAATTTTATTTGTGATATTCAATAATACAACCACTAATAATTTATTAAAGACTTCAATTAATACAAAACTGTTTGTTAATCTGTATTACCAATAACTATCAGTTATATTTTATAGTTCCTCGTGGTGTAATATCAATGACAATCTCCAAGCCACCTGCAGAATAAAAATCTTGGCTTTCTTTTCATCCATCGTTATTTTATCATCCTTAAACAGTTAAATGTTTCATAATTTAATTTTATAAACTATCATAAATAATGTTTCATAAACTTGTTAATTAAGAATAAAATTAAATAATTCCCTTTATTTACAAGTGCATAAAATAGGTTTCATTCCTTAACATACAAATACTGTACTTTGGGAATTTGTCTAAAATTCAAACAAGAGAATGTCTAGGGTCAAAATATGCAAAGCAAATACAACCGAGTGAATGTAAGAGGATGTCTTCCGGGTCCTGCCCTCGGTGCCCTGCCCGACTGTCGGTTTGAGTTCTGTCCATTTTGTCTTCCTCCCTCCAGTGCGGGAGAACGGGAAAACCACCCTATGATCTGATAACGCCGCGCCAGTTAGCGACCGTCTCAACACCTTCATTTTGAGAAATACCATGCACTGCCCGTTTCATTATTTCCTATACCGTGGGGCTTCTGTATCTGTCTATATTCTGTGCTGTTACATTTATATTTAACATCCACCCATTCACTTACAGTTGTATTGACTTAGAGAGTCCATATACTTTGACACTGGTCAAGATGGCATGACGTGGCAAAATTTATTGTCTGAGGCAGGCTAAGCCTGGTTTAGGCCAGTAAATATCAACGAAATGAGAGTTTCAAAGTGAATAACAGTAAAAAATTACTAACTTGTCTACCTTAAGTTCCTGTATTTTTTTTTAGTATTGTTTTGGCCCCATACTTTAATAAAAAAAACTGCAACCCCTTTAAATGTTTCGGTTGGAGATAAATATTATTTTTAAACTACATTTATTTTTTTACAAAATTTCCCCTTACACAATTCCCCCAAAAAAAATCGTTTTTTTTTTTAAATATTTTCCTTTTCTTTTGAAAAAACCTCTTGTTAAATCTGAAATTTAAATTAAGTAAATTTGAAAAAACAAAAAATTTTTAGAAATTAATCTGCAAAAAAATAAAGCTTCACTTTGGTCGAGCTAACTCGTTGAACTCGTCTTTTTTTTTTGGGTTTTAAATTTGGGTTTTTAAAATGCATTGTCAATTTTAATTTTGCATTTTTAAAATTTAAATTGATTTTGTGAGTTTCTTTATTAGTCTCTCAGGGCCCTTTTTAAAAATGGGTAAATCGGGGGGGAAACAAAGTAGACTTTAAAAACAAAGTTTACTTTAAAACCCTTTAATTTATTTACATTATTCAAAATCTTTAAAACTTACTCTATTAGAATTTGAAAGTACAATAAAAAAGGTTTTGAAAATTGTATTATAAAAACTAGATATTTTCTTTTAAGTAAAAATGAGTCATTTAATTTTAAATTTACAAAATTTTTAATTAACTTTTTTTAATCAATAATTTATTCAAAACCCAAATTTATTGATTTTTATCACTAGGGGTGAGGGGGTTCCCGCCCCTCATGTCCTATCGTTTACTCAAGGGAAACAAAAAATTTAATGTAACATAAATTTTAAATTTCCCTAGCGAAATTTTTAAAGTTTGTATTTTTAAAAAACGCCCCGGGGTTTAAACCCACTTTTTCCCCGGAAACGTAGCCCCGATCCCGGGGTGATGTCTGGGGAAAGGGACGTTTCCTTTCCGTCGATCCCCCCAACTTTTTTCAAACTGGGGCGGGAAACGTTCTTCAAACCCTTTTGAAGTGGGAAATTCCCCCCTTTTTTTTCCTTTGGGTACGGGGAACTATGACCCTTTTGGGTAAAATCCATGAAAACTTTTTTGGGGAACAGCTGCTGGGCCCCTTTAGGGGCAAATTTGGAATCATTGTCCCGTTCTGATTGGTTCTTGTAAAAAATCATCAACTGAGTTTTTTTTACTGCGCATAAAGTCATTTGGGGCATGGTGGGGTTTTAAATGGAAAAAAACCAAACCGACATGTCGATTTTTTGGTCTAAACGCAGAAAGTCTTTAATTTTGTTTGACGGGTTTAGATGTTCCCACATTTTTTGAAAATTTCTTGGAATGAACCCACCCATCCGGGTTTCGAACAAAGGGGTCTTGTTTACTGTGTTTTATTGCGGGGGCCTCATCTGCCCAGGGGTTTTTTTTCCACAGGGACAATTTTTCTAATATGATTTGAAACTTCCCCATCTTTTTTAATTAAATTTATTCCTTTTTTTTCTATTTAAAAATTTTTATTTTTTAAATCAAAATTTAATTAATTTGCCTATAAATTTTGGGTTTTGGGCCCCCGGTTTACATTTCCCCCCCCGTTTTTTTGGGCAAATTGTGGGGAGTAAGGGCGAGAAAAAAAAAATCTTTTTTTTTAAAAACCGTTTTCGAAAAATTTTGTTTTGGGTTTCTCAAAATAATTTTTTCATTTTTTTACAATTTTTTAATTTTTAGAAAAATTTTAAGTCTTTTTCTATTCTATAATTCAATATAAGATTAAATATTTTATTGCAATACTAAATTATTTCCTTTTTAAAAATTTAAGAATCCATTTTTATCAAAAAAAAAGTCCCTTTAAACCCTTTTTTTCATTCAATTAATTAAATTCAAAAAATTTCAAAAAATTTTTAAATTACAAATTATTTATTCATGTTTAAAATTTTTTTTCAAAAAATTAAACAAAACCTACACAGTTTTAAATTTAAAAACCCAATAAAAAAAAATTTTTAAAATTTAAATTAAACATAACCCAAAAAAAATTCAAAATTGTTAACAATTTTTTCTTTTTTTTAAAATAAGTCAAAATTTTTAACCCCTCATTTCATGTACAAAATTTGTTCATGAAATTTTTTTTATATTTTTAAATTTTTTAAAAAGTTTTTCCAATCAAAAATCCATCAGCTTGGTTTAAAAAATTATAAAACCAAAATTATACTTTTTTTTTCGAAATTCAACATAAATTTTTTAAATTTACATTTTTAAAAGTTTTTTAAATTTTTTAAAAAAAAATTTAATTTTAATTTTTAAATTTTGGTTTTCTTTTTTTTAAATTTTTTTTGTTTAGTATTTCTTTGGGCTTTTTATCTCTTTTGCTAAAAACCCTTTTTAAAAAATTTTTCATTTTTGATAAAATAATAAATCAAAAATTTTACAAGGTTCTTTTTTAAAAAATTTTTAAATTGCTAATTTCCTTTTAAAAAATTCACCTAAAAATACACAAGTCAAATATAAAAAATCAAAAAAAATATAATTTCATAATTACTGGGTTTACACTTAAAAATTTAAATTTAATTATCAACTTACTTACATTTTATTTATTTCAACATAATCTTTTAAAATAACATAAATTTTTTAATCACAATTTAACATGTTATATAGTTTTTTAAATTTTTAAAAATGAAATTTATTTATTTTTTTTAAAGTATTTCATAAAACCTCCTGTTTAAATTTATCAGTCATTTTTTAAAATTTTCCTTTTTGTCTATTTTAAAATAAATTCTCAAACTTTTTTTAACCTTTTTTTCATTTTTCAACTTGACATCAATCCTTTAAAAAAATCCGTCTTTAAATGAAAAATTTTTCCAATTAAAACCCTTTAAAAACCGTCTTTAAATGCAATTTTCCCCGTTTTTAAATCCTTTATCCGTTTTTTTAAATGAAAGGGTATCCGTATTAAATCCATTATCCGTCTTTAAAAATGCTAAAATCTTGTTTTTTTTCCTTTTTTAACCCGTCTTTTTTTACTGTATCCTTAATAAACCCCCCTTTAAACCTTTTTTTTAATGCTGGACCTGTTTTTAAACCCATTTTCCTTTTTTAATTTCCCTAAAATTTTTTTTCAAATCCTTTCCTTCCCAAAAATTTTTTAAAAGTAAATTTCAGTCCTTAAACAATCATAAAATTTTTTAAAAAATTTTTATTCCAAACCATTATACATTTTTTTAACTTTCCCTCCACAAAATTCATACCCCCTTAAAAAAAGTCTTTACTTTTTTAAATAAATTTTTCAATCTTTTACACTTTTAACAAGTTTTTAAAATTGTCAGGTCAGTTTTCAATTACAAATTTAATTTTTTCAAGACATTTAAATCATTTTTTAAAATTAATTATTAAATAAAATTTAATACATTTTTGTATTAATACCCCTTTTGTAGTTTAACTCAATAACCCATCATGTCTTACTTATTGTCTATTTGGGAAATTTGGAATTCATTAGCCCTGGTTCAAAGTTAAACCAAATTTAAAAACCTTTCTATTTTTTTTTCTTTTTTCATGGTGAAACAAAATCATCATATTTTTTTAAAAATTACTGTTTAAAATCTATATGATTTTTCAACCCTTTGCCCTTTTTCAAGGGCAATTTTTGTATTATCATTTTTTTAACTAATAAAAAATTTGACAAAATTAATTAGTTGTCATTGATGAAATTTTTTTCTGATTTTTAAAGTCATTTTTAATAATCAAAAAAAATTTTTTTCAATCATTTTAAAAAATTTTAAATTTAATTATTTTTTTTATTATTAAAAATTTTAAAAAAATTTTTCAATCAATACAATTGTTATTTCTTCATTATCATTTTTTTCCATTATTTTTTATTAGTCTTTTTTTTATTTTTTTTATTTCATGAGTTAAAAAATTTATCTGCTAATTATAACTATATTTCAAAATATATAAACGGGAAAAATTTTTTTTTAAATATTTTTAAAAAAAATTTTTTTTAAAAAAAGTTTCATGAACTTGAAACATTATTTAATATTTTCAAATAGATTGCCCTTGGGTTTTTTGGTTTCTTTATTGGGGCCATTACTGTTTATATAAAGCAGTAACTTTGTTTTTTTAAAAAGGGCATTTCCCTTTTTGGGGAATATTGAAAAATTTTTTAAATTGGGAAATTTTTTTTTTTTTTTTTTCGGGTTTTGCATCCTGTTCATTTTAGGTTAAATTTTTGTTGGAAAAAAAAAAAAAATTAATTTTCTGAATTTGTTTTAATTAACAAGGGGTTAGGGAGTCTGGAGAAAACAAAGGGAATAAAAAAAACAAAATTGTTTTTATGTACCAAAACGGGTTGGGGATGCACAAGTTTTTGGGTTCTCGAGTATGGCTGGTGTTCTGGGGGTGCAGACATTTAGTGTATTTGTCGGGGTAAAGGGGCGAGTCATCACCACCTTGTTTTGTCCGGGGTTTGGGCCCCTCCACCGCGTCAGGGGTCTCTGCATGGTACTCTTTTGTCCCCCGCCCCCCCCCTCTGCGACACCACGGAAAACTTTTGTCCTTCTGTCCATGTTTCACAAAATTTCTGGGTTGTCACTGGTTCTTTTTCACAATCTTTTTACCTAAAATTGTCATTTCACTTTGATTCCCCTTTTAAAAAAAAAATTTAATTTCATATAACTCAATTAATCAAAGGCTTTTTAATTCCCAGTAATACCCCTTTTTAAAATTTGCTTCAGAAAATTAAATTTAAAATTTTAAAAAATTTTTTTTAACAAATATTTAAAACATACTCATAAAAAAATAAATTTTTTATATTGTCGATTATTATTTGGGGTTGTTTAACACACATTTTACTTGTATAAAAAACTTTAATTTTTAAAATTCATCTATTTAAAAATTGCTTTGTTATTTTTCAAAATTGTTTTTATGCAATGTTATTATCTTTTTTAAAAGTTTGAAAATTTTCAAATAACTCATTTTTGGGTTTTTTCATTATTGATATTTTAATAATGAATCATTTTAGTTTTATTTTTCATTCTTACCCAAGTTTTTATTTTTTTAAAATTATTCTTGCATCATTGACAAAAAAAAGTTTCCCAAAAAATTTAATCATCAAAATTGAAATTTAAATTTTCATAATCAAATTTTACAATCACAAAATTTTTCTTTTTAAATTCATTTTTTAAACCTTTTAAATTTTTTCAAAGTACTAATCTATGGGTTCTGTAACATGCTTTGGTAAATGGGGTCCCCCCCTTTGAACAGAAAACTGTAAGCTTTTAGTTTTTGGGGACGCTTTTGGTAAAGGGTTAAACCAACACCTAAAAAACTGTTTATACTGTGCCATTGTGTGTTTAAATTAGAGTCCCTTGGCTTTTAAAAAAATTTAAAATTTGGGGAAAGTGAACTATTTTGAAATTTATGTTTCAAATGTAGGCTTTTTAACCCAAATGGCTATTCCCTTTAAATTAAAATTTTTTTTTAAATTAAATTTAAAATAATTTTCGTTTTCAAAATCATACAATGTACTTTGGGGTTTTAAAATCAATATTAACTTACAAAGTAAAAAAGGGAAAAGTTTACTTTTACTTTATTTCCCTTCATATTTTTCTGACATTTCTAGGAGTCAAATTCATTTTTTTATTTAAACCCATTTTTTTACCCTTAAACATTGCCGGGTTCATTAGAACTTTTTTAAGGGTTTTTTCCCAGTTATCCTACAAAGTTTTACAAGATAGGCCTTTTTTTCACCTATTTCATTTTATGTGAAACCTAATCATTGAATTATTATTTGGTTCATATTTTTTGTATGTTTTACAGGGTTTTTTTTGGTAAACAAAAATTTTTTAAGTAAATTTTTTTTACTTCTTTTTCTATTTTTTAAACCTCATTTTTCAGGTTTTTTTTTTTTAAAATATTCAAAAATAAAACATTCATGGATTATGAAAAAAAGCTACTATAAAACACTCCCCCAAACTATACCGTTCTAAACCCAAAAAAAATCATTTTTTTTTTAGTGTTATATTCTTTAACACTTTTTTTAAAAAATTTATTTAAACATTTAAAAACTTTCATATTCAATAACAACTCTCGGGTTTTTTAAATTTTTTTTTCAAAAATTTTTTTAATTGGGCCCCTACCATATATTTTTTATTGTGACATTTGAAAAGGTACTTTTTTTTTAAAACAGTCTTTCTTTTCATTAAAGATTTTTTTTTTTTCATCTTTTTTAACTTTTAATGTCTATTATTTCAATGTTATTTTTAAAAATCCCCCTTTTTAAATTTAAAAAAATTTTCACTTTATGTCAATATTAAAATTTCTTCATCTAGGCCTATTATTTGTTTTGTTTTTAAAATGACTTTCTTTAACTTTTCTTTTTTTTAAAATTTATCATATTTTAAAATTTCTTTTTTTATTTTTTTTTTAACCCCCTTTTTTTCTTTAAAAAGTTTTTATTTTTAAAATTGTTTTTTTATTTTTTTTATTTTCCAATTTTTTTAAAGTAATAGCTAAGTTTATTTTTTGTTTTTTGGGGAAAAATTGTATTTAATCCGGGGAACACGGGTTTAAAATTTTGGGTTTCTTTTTTTTTTAAAAAGTTTGAGAAGCTGAGATATTATAGTATTTTCATCACAAAAGTTTACAAAGTCTTCCTGTTTACATCAAATTTTTCACCCCCCATCATTTTTTTTCAACTTCCTTTTGTTTGTTTAGGGCCCCAATATTTTTTATGACTCCATCTAAAAAACTTGAAAAAACCTTTCCAATTCCCCCAAACCCTTTTATTTTTTTGGGTTTTAAGTTTTTTATTTTCTTGCTTTTGAAGTATTTTCAAACACTTTAAAAAATTTAAAGTTACTGAGGCTAGGTTTCATTTATTTGCCCTTTTTTGTTTATCTAACAACTGTGTTTAGATGCCCTTTCTGGTTTTTATTTCTTCATTTATTTTAGCCCTTCTGTTTTTAACTTTTTAAATTTTCATAGCCTATTTTAAACTTGGTTTTTTGAATTTGTTTTTTAAGTACCCCTCTAAACCTGTTTCATCAAATTTTCAAACTTTTACTTTCTTTGGTTTTTTGCAAATTTGGGTCTTTAGTATTCCCCCCCTTTCCTTTCTTTAACTTTTTTTTATTGTTTTTATTTATTTTTACATTAGATTCATTGTTCAGATTTTTTAACATAAATTTTTACTTCTTTTACGCTCAACACTTTTTTCATCAAACCCTTAAATTTATTTCTTCAATTTAGAGTTTATTTTTATTGGTTATGTTTACCCTCACCCCAAATTAACCTCAAAATTATTTTCCCCATCTTTTAAGGTTTCATTTTATTATTATTCTTTTTTTTCTTTCTTGCTACCTGCCCCTCCAAACTTAAACCTTTAATCTGCCCCAAAGGTTTGGTATTTATGTCTTATTTACCCCTAGCCCAACTCTATTTTATTGGAAAATTTAAGGCTGTCCTTTTCATTATTTATTTTTGAATAGGTTTTTTTTGCCTTTTTTGTTTTTACTTCATTCACAACACAAACCTCCTATTTTTTCACGGCCCTTTATTTAGCCCCTTATTTTTAAATTCTTTGTTTTTTATTTTTTTTAAAAGTTTATTTTAAAAACTTATCAAATTCTTTCATTTATATCTCTCCTAAGCCTTATTTATTTCATTAAGTTTAGTTTCTGGGTTTAAATATTTTTTTCCCATTAATTTTAACCTCGTTTGGTCTAATCTGTTGCAAAAATTTTTATCAAATTTTGCAAACTAATTAGCCCCCTTCTTTCATCTAAATCTCTTATTATTTTTTTTCTTTTTTTTCATTAAAACTTGCTTTCAAATTTATTTGGTTTTGCATTTATTTTTATTAACATTTTCCATAAAAGCTAGGGCAAAGTATCTTCCCTGTCTTTTCCTATTTCCCCTGGTTTTCGTTTTTTTTATTTTTATTCAAATTTGATTTCCCCAATGACGCTTAGAGAGGTATCAGGTCCTCGGGTCCAAATTTCGTGTCCCCCACAAAGTTTATATTTTCCATTTTTTATTTTTTTTTCAAAATTTTTTTAAAAAAATACAAAATTTGATTTTATATTTAATTTTTTTTTAAATTTTGAGTTTAAATCAGATAGGCCTTATAAATTTTTTAAAATTTTTAATTCATTATTCTTATTATATAGTTTTAGCCTGCCTAGGGCCCTTTTTTTTTTATGTAAATTTTTTGGGTTCCCAAAAATTAATTTTAATTTATTTTACAAAAATTTTAAAATTTGTACTTACCTAGCTCCACGTTGTTAGGTACCAAATTTTGTAGAACTCCCCTTTTTTAAATCTGTTTTTAATTAAGGTTTAAATTTTCAACCAAAAAAATTATGTTTTTAAATCTGGGAACAAAAAAAAGCTTAAATTTGTCGGCTAATCTGTTGAATTTGTCTTTATTTATGAGTTACTTTATTTAAATGCTTTTTCAATTTACTTAGCATTTTTTAAAATTTAAATGATTTTGTGAGTTCTCTTTTTAGCCCCTCCCGGGTCGATTTAAAAAAAAAGGGAAATCGGTGGGGAAATAATAGTTCTTTTAAAAAAAATTTAAATTTACAAAATTTTAATTTTTTTTTTCATTATTCAAAATCATTACGTTACTCTTTTTAGTATTTGCAGTACAAAAAAAATTAGGAAAGGGAAAAATTTTATTATCAAAAAATAGATATTTTTTTTTTTTAAAATCAAATAGTCTTTTTTGTTTGATTTACAAAATCATAATTTTAAATTTTTTTTTTAATTTTAAAAATTTATTTTTAAACTTTCTGTTTTATATTTACTATTTGGGGGATGAAAGGGATTTCCCTTCCCTGTCCTTTCGTTTAAACAACGAAACGGAAAAATTTTAAAGTAACATAAACTTTTAAAATTTTTTGGGGACAACTTTTTGTTAGTTTATTTTAAAAAGAAAAAGTGTTTCACCACATTTTTTGGGGAAAAGGGGCCCGATGCCGGGGGTTTTCTGTGGAAAACGATTTCCCCGGGGGGGTCTCCAAATATTTGGGAAACTGGGGGGAGGGGAAAGTTCTTTTTAAAAACCCTTGAATTTGGTTTCCCCGGCCTTTTTTTTTCCCTTTTTTGGGACGCGATTTTGACCCCCTTTTTTGGGATATCACGATGTAACTGTTTTGACCCGCTGCTGCGGGCCTACGGGCCCCAAAATTTTGGGAAACATCTGTTTTTCCCCCCTTTGATTGGTTCTTGTCAAATCCCATCTTTTGAATTCTTTTACTGCGCTTTTGTCACTTGTGACATGGTGGGGTTTAATTGGGAAAAATAAACCAAAAACCCACTGTCGATGCTTGTCTCACGCAGCTAAAAGTCAAAAATTTTTCTTTTACTGTTTAGATGTTTCCCCCATGTTTTGGGTAATTTTTTTGGGAAAAGAACCCACCCTCCTGTTTTTGAACAAAGGTTTGTTTACTGTGAAATTTTTTGCTGGCCTCAAACTTTTCCACCCGGGTTAAATTTTCCACAAAGGGCAATTTTTCTAAAGATTTGAAACTTCCCCCATCTTTTTTTTAAATTTAAAAATAATTTCCCTTTTTTTCTTATAATAATTTTTTAAATTTTTCTAAAAATTTAATTTTTTTTTGCCCATCCCAAATTTGGGGGGACCTGTTTCACATTTCCCTCATAGTTTTGACATTTTGTTTGGGTTCGATAGTCCCCCCTTGGGGTCGAACTATCAAGTTATTGCTTCTCATTGAGAAACCATTAGTGGTTTTTCTGCAAGGTAAGAATGATGGTATTTCCTGTTTAGACCTTAAAAAACTTTGATAACTTTTTATGAACCTTTTTTCATACCGTAGTTACTCACTGTACTGAAAGTTTTGGTTTTTCTGACGTTTTTTTTTTGGTTTTTTGGACTTTGTAAGGAAAAAGGGGTTTTCCCCTTTTTTAAAATTTTGTGCAAGTCAATTTTGCCATTATTTATCCCCATTTATGAAAGTTAAATTTTGGTTTTTAAAACTAAAACTTAGTTAATTTTAAAGGTTTTTAAACATTTTTATCATTTTCCCCTCCCCGCCCCACAGCTTTTAAAAATTTTGCTGTTTTTTAGGGTTGGGGGCTAAACAACCGCGCCGTAACCCCTACTTGCTTAGTTTGTTAAATCAAAAATTTTGATAAAAGTTTTAAGGTTTAAAATTTAATTTTCAAAATCCCCCTTTTATAATTTAGAAATAGGGCGCACCCCAATTGGGGTTTTTTTGAAAACGGATATTAGTGAAATTTTCTTCCCGTGCACAGTTGGCAATTTTTCCCCATGGAAATTTTTTTAAGTTGTCAAAGTAGCGGCCCTTCCCTTTCCTTTCAAATCTGAAAGACTTGAAAAGAAGGGCCCAAACAAATTTTTAAAAACATTGCCCTGAAAAATGGGTCGGTTTTGTTTTTTTAAATTAGCGCGGCTAAACAATTTTGAATTTTAAATTTTAAAAACCAGTAAAGGCTGGGGCCCGGAAATTCTGGCGTGGTCTGGGTTTTCCAAAAAAAACCAAATTTGGTGGCCCCCATTTCCCAAAATTTTAAAGAGACTTTTTAATTAAATTTTAAACCCTTTATCTTTTATCTAAATTTGATTATTAAATTTCCCAGAGCAGTTGTGTTACGGTCGCGGGTTGTTTAGCGACCTACCTACCCAAAAAGCGAATTTTTTAAAACCTGTGGGGGGCGGGGGTGAAAAGGAAAAATTTAAAAGTTAAAACCCCTTTTAAAAATTAACCAAACCTCTCCAAACAAAAACAATCCCACGGTCTTTAAAAACTTTGTTTTATTATTTTTTTTTGTAAGTCAGCTTTCCCTGTCATTTCTTGGGGGCATAAGAATTTAAAAAAGGGGGGTGTATCCTTTCAAATGAGGGGCAAAAAAAATACGACAAAATCCTGTTTTTAAAAAAAAAAAAGCCCGTTTGGGAAAATTAAATTAAAGTTTTTAAATTTTTTCCGTTTTTAAAATTGAAGAACTTTTATAGCCTTGAATGCAAAATTTTTTTTAAAAAAAATTTGTTTCCCAAAATTTTTTAAAAATCCCGTCCCGCATTTAATGAATTTTAAAAAATTTTCTTGAACATTTTGCCTTAAATTATTTTTATTAATTTTTAAAAAATAAAAACCCAAAACTCATAAAAAAAAATTTAAAGCTTGGGAAAAAGAATTGAGGTGGCTGTTTTCCGAAAAATGGGAAGTCATCAGGGCCCCGAAAGTACCGTTTTAATCTTACTGGGCAGCGGGGGAAATAAGGTTCTAAATTCAAATGTTTTTTTTCATTTTTATTATTATTATGAGTTAAGGGAACAAATGTAATATTATTAAAATTTAAAATATTTTACTTGAGGGTTGATTTTAGACATTTAGAATTTAAAATTTTGTCAAGGGAATTTTTGCTTAAATTTTTTTACATTTTTAACGTTTTAAAAAAAAAAAAAAAGTACCTTTTGTTTATTTTCAAAATTAGTTATGGGTTTCCCCTAGGAAGCCTTTACCTATTAAAGGAAAAGAGGGGAAAAAAAATTTTTTTCTTTTACCTAGTATTTTTCACAAAAATACATTTGCTTTTGTCCAAATTTTCCCTTTCTAAAAAAAACATTTATGCTTAAAAGGGCATATTTTCGTTTTTCCCCTGGTGTGAAAAGCATAATTTAAAAATTTTAAAAAATTTTCCCAAAGGGGTGAAAAGTTTTTTTTAAAAACTTTTTTTGTGTTTAACCTTTCCAAATGTCAATTTTTTGACTGACAGGGAAATATTGGATAATTGGGAAAACTCAAAATAATTTTTCTTGTTTGTTTGGCCATCAAACCCCCGGGGATCAACTTCGCCCAAAAAAAAATGTCAAAGATTTGTGTACACTTTGTTTTTTTGTAAAAACTAATTTTGTTAAAATAAGAAAATTTAAATTAAAAAACCCTGAAAAAGTTTTTAAAAAGAATGTTTTCGGGTCCATTTCTAACATTTTTCAAAAATTAGTCCCAATTTTGAGGAAAAGTTTTTCCCAAAAAATGCTAAGAACCACAAATTTATTTTTCCCGGGTTTTTCGTAGTTCAAAATTAGTCTTTTTAATTTTTACCCTTTTTTCTGTACATTTTATGTCTTTTTTTTTTTTCTTAATGTTTATTCCTTTTTTCTAAAAAAAAAAAACCCCAAATTAAAAACGTAATAGAAACTTTTTAAAAAAACTGGAAAAATGAGGGCCACCTTACTTTTTAAGATACCGTAGAAGTGAGGGATCAACGAATCCCAGCAAAGGTTTAAGACTGATTGAATTTAAAGGGAGTAAGGCATTAAAGGCCGACCAGGGCCACCGGGGACAAAATGTGTACCGACTTTTTGGCCATGTGCAACCCAAAAGTGTTAACTAAAAAATTGTCAAAAAAAAATGTGGTAAGGCAGTATTTTGGGCCGACCCGAAACACCGGTGGAAAAACTGTGTGACCGACTTTTTCGGCCCTGAAGCCCCTTAAAAAGTGTTAACCCAAAAGTTGGGTTTTAAAAACAATTAAAAAGGGGGTTTTGGGAGTATGGCCCACCAGACCAAACCGGTTTAAACTGTGGGCCGACTTTACGGGCCAAAGTAGCACTAAAAGTGTTAACTAAAAGTTGTCAAAGAAAATAAGTTTAGTAAGGCAAATTGGCCGACCAGACCACCGGTGACAAAATTTGTGACCGACTTTTCGGCCCCTTTTTAGCATAAATGTGTTAATTAAAAAAGGGGTTTTCAAAAAACAATAATGTGAAAAGGCAGTATGGCCCGAACCCCGACCACCGGTGTCAAAATGGGGTGAAACCCACCCCTTTTTCGGGCCCTGTAGCACTAAATGTGTTAATAAAAGTTGGGCAAAGACAATAATTTTGGGGGTAAGGCCCGTATGGCCGACCAGACCACCGGGGGGACAAATGTGTGAGCCACTTTTCGGCCATTTTAGCACTAAATGTTTTTTAAATTAAAAATTTTCCCAAAAAAAAATAAAAAGGGTAAGGGGAAATAAAGGCCGACCAGACCCCCGGGGACAACTGTGTGACCCACTTTAGGCCAAGGGAGCACTAAAATGTTTAACTAAAAGTTTTCAAAGAAAATAATTTTAAGGCAATATGGCCGCCAACCACCGGGTGACAACGGGGTGACCGACTTTTTTGGCCCCTTTTAGCCCCTAAATGTGGGTTTAAATAAAAGTTTTTCAAAGACCCAATTTAAAGGAGTAAGGCAGTAGGGGCCGACCAGAACCCCCGGGGGACAAAACTGAGTGACCCCACTTTACGGCCCAAGTAGCCTAAATGTGTTAACTAAAAGTTGTCAAAAACAATAAGTGGGGTAAGGCAAATATGGCCCCCCCAGACCCCGGTGCAAATGTGTGACCGACTTTTCGGGCCCAAGGGGCACTAAATGTGTTTAACTAAAAGTTGTCAAAAACAATTTAAAATTTAAAAACCCCAACTCCCTTAAAACCTGTGAAAAACCCTAAAATTTAAAAAAAACGGCTTTCCCTTTAAAAAGAAACGTCAGAATTTTAATTTTTAAAAAACCCCTTTTTTTTTAGGGGTATTAAAAGTAAGGTTTTTTCTTTAAAATTTTAAAAAAAGTGAAATTATAAAATTGGACAGTTCTTTGAACAGAATTTTGCCTGATTTGACAAAATACAATGAAATTTTAAAAATGCTGTGGGTATAATCAAAATTGCAAACCCAAAATTTTCCGAAATAGAAAAACCCCTGTTTTTTTTGGGATTTTTTTAATATGGGGAAAAAGGCCCAAACCCTTTAAAACACAAAAAAGTAATGCTTCAAAATTTAAAAGTCTTTTTAAAATTTATTTTTTTCAGTAAGCAAATGGGGAAAAATTATAATTTAAAAATTTAAAAACATTTATTTTAGGGGAAAATTTAAATTTATTATTACACAATAAAATTACATTTTTTTCATATTTAAATTTTTAAAACAGATATAAAAAAAAACAAAGGCATTAGTAGAACAATGTTTATGTATAATAATATAATCAATACAAATTATAAAATCTGCAAAAACAACAAACACATCTAAGTCTTATAGTACGGGAGCTAGCAACGTTTGAAAAACAATAATTTTTTTAAACAGTTGGTTTTTGAATACTGTCTCTCTTGCTCTTTCGTTTTAGTTCGGGCTACCTGCGGCGGTAGTGGTTGCGTTTATTAGTGCGCATCTTACCTGCCAGGTAAAATCCTTAACTTTAAAAGAATTTTTTAAAGTGTAATTTTTGATTCTTTGCCCTTAGATAGATCCACTAGACATAAAATTTTTTATTGCCAGGCATTTTTGTTGTTGTTAATTATGTGCCATACGCAATTTTTTTTTTTTTTTAAATAAAAAATTCAAAGTATTTTAGAAGGTCTGTAATTTTTTTTATTACGTTCTTTAAACATATAATAATCTAAAATTAATTAGCCAGGTGTTAATTCGATTGTTAAGTATTACATATAAATAAAAAAGTAATGAAAAGTATTGCAGTATTAATTGCATCGGCGAAATTAATAAACAAACATTACAAAATAACGTAAACACAACAAACATGTGACTTTTTTCTGACGCCATATTGTCCATTTGCCGGTGCGCTGCCGTCGCTTTCTATCTCTCTTGCACTTTACACTGTCTCTCTCTACCACAAGCATCATACTGCAATGCTTTTCATTACTTTTTTATTTATATTTAATACTTTAAAATCGAATTAAACACCTGGCTTTGTTAATTTAGATTATTATATGTTTAAGAACGTAATATAAAATTACAGACATTCTAAAATACTTTGAATTTTTTATTTTAAAAAATAAAAAATTGCGTATGGCACATAATTAACAACAACAAAAATGCCTGGCAATAAAAAATTATGTCTGGTGGATCTACCTAAAGGCAAAAAAATTAAAAATTACACTTTAAAAAATTCTTTTAAAGTTAAATATTTTTACCTGTGCAGATAAGATGCGCACTAATAAACGCAACCATACCGCCAGCCAGGTAGCCCGGACTCTAACCGAAAGAGCAAGAAGACAGCATATAAAAAAACCAACTGTTCTAAAATTCTCTCACGAAAACGTTGCTAGCTCCTATACTATTACATCGATTTAAAGTACTGAGTGTGAACCACCAAGTAAATGCTTACTGGTCCCTTATCTTAAGGTATTTAGCAACTTGATGCTTTTAAAAGGGCACTTTAAATGAATAGACTCAGCTAAGTCCGTTTAATTCTATATTAATGTAAGTAGAAAAGGTGTAATTTGTAAAATATCAACTCTAGTCATCAATCATGTTGTTAACAAAACATACAAAACCATTTATTTAAATAAATAATTACTAATCTATTACATAAATTTTAATTTAAGGCGGGTAATATTTCTAACGCTTATTTTTTTCCTGAAAGAAACCCAAATATATGGTAAATGGTACACTATAAGTAAGACAAAGTGTGCATTATTTTACAAATTCTAACTACATTTATGAAACTGAACAAAAGAAAACAAATTGCAATATACCAGCTGTTTAACAAGACACGCCAAATTTATTTATGAAGGGTAAATAGTCGAAACTGCCAATGCACTGACAGTTACAATGATAAAAAATAGTAAATAAAATGGATACTATGTTCTATAGTACAAACTAAACAATATTTTTTAACATAGAACCTTGCTGGCTAAAGCTATATATGGGTAGTAGCCTGAACAAGGCAAAAAGAAAACAAACACTTACAGGGGGGTTAAAGTCTATTTTCTGTGGTTAAAGTTAGATTTGTTGGTATCTGAGTTGTCAAAGACTTGGCAATAAAGATTGATACCTACAACGAAAACAGCGATCAGGAAATAGTTGTTTGGACTGTTTTTGTTTTCTCGGTAATAACTGTACACAAAAAGTAGAACATAGATGTTGAATACTGAAACAAACAACAATGAATAAATAAAAATTGTTTGGATTAGTACGTAGGTAAATATAATACTGTAGAACTCCATCCATTTAAAACTCCAAATCAATCCGAATCATTTTTCTAAAACTTATTAGATCATAGGTAAATATAATACCATAGAAACTCCACCCATTCAAACTCCAAATCAATCCGAATCAATTATTCTAAAAGTTACTAGAAAACGTAGGTAAATTTAATACCATAAAAACTCCATCCATTCAAAATCCAAATCAATTCATTCTAAAACTTATTAGATACGTAGGTAAATACAATACCATAGAACTCCATCCATTCGAACTCCAAATCAATTTATTCTAAAACTTATTAGATACAAAGGTAAATATAATACAATTGAACTCCATCCATTCGTACTCCAAATCAATCTGAATCAATTTATTCTAAAAATTATAAGATATGTAGGTAAATATAATACCGTAGATCTCCATCCATTTGAACTCCAAATCAATCCGAATCAATTTATTCTAAAACTTATTAGATACGTAGGTAAATGCAATACCATTGAACTCCATCCATTCGAACTCCAAATCAATCCGAATCAATTTATTCTAAAAGTTACTAGATACGTAGGTAAATATAATACCATAGAACTCCATCCATTCAAAATCCAAATCAATCCATTCTAAAACTTATTAGATACGTAGGTAAATACAATACCATAGAACTCCATCCATTCGAACTCCAAATCAATTTATTCAAAAACTTATTAGATACGTAGGTAAATATTAATACCATAGAACTCCATCCATTCAAAATCCAATCAATCCATTCTAAAAAATTATTAGATACGTAGGTAAATACAATACCATAGATAACTCCATCCATTCGAACTCACCAACAATCAATTTATTCTAAAACTTATTAGATACAAAGGTAAAATATAATACCATTGAAACTCCATCCATTCGATACTCCAAATCAATCTGAATCAATTATTCTAAAAATTATAGATTATTAGGTAAATATTATACCGTAGAACTCCATCCATTCGAACTCCAAATCAATCCATTCTAAAAACTTATTAGATACGTTGGTAATTATAATTCCGTATTACTCCATTCCATTCCAACTCCAAATCAATCCATAACAATCCCCACCCTTACACGTACAGTGATATTTGCCTTCCCACCCACCCATACAAGTACAGAAGCAGTGAATCTAGCCCCACCCATACTAGTACAATGGTAATGGGTGGGTCTATGTGAAATGCAGACTGATTATGGTTGGCAAGTCACCTGGACGCTTCAGGAGTAATTGTTTTATTACAATGCATAGCGGTATCGTAGCAACGCAATCTTGGTGGCACTGGAAATGTAAGATTATACTGTAGTCTATCGCTAGACATCACATGTTCTACGTCTGAGCCGTTTTGGTAATGTAATTGAGTGATAACAAAACAACTCAGTAATTTTCTGTGTTCGCACCATAATTGATGTTTGACACCAAATTGAGTATTTGTTTACGGATCATGTATTTTAGTTTATTATATCTTGATATGTTTGATTTTAGAATGAAATCATGTTGTGTTTAAAATATTTTGACAAACATTAGTATTGGGTTTTGTGATTACTTTATTATTATTTTTTGATTGACTCAATAAAAAAAGGAATTTTTATTTTTAACTTTTTCAATGTATATAGTTTTATTCATCAATTTAACTCCAATTTCTAAATTTTTCTATCATATATGTTGTTATATAATAAAAATAAAATTGGGTAAAAATTTTCACATGTATTATTGCACTATAATACTTAGCTAAACATTTTAAATTTTCGCTATGGTTTAGTTATTTTTCTTATTAAATTAGTACGGGTTTTACATAATCATAATGAAATTTTTTTTTCATAATATTTACAATTAATTGCCATGTTGCATCTTTTCTACTGAGGCTAATAAAACAAGGAAAAGTAACTATTTCTTCAGTTGGAACATTTTTAAAAAATTTGGGTTTAAACAAAAATTTATATATTTACAAAAAATTGTTAATTAGTTTCCAATCAAATGTTGTTATTCTTTATGTTTTTCTGAAAAGTAAAACATACAAAACTGTAAATATAATGTAACAATTTATTTTTCTTTTTATTTATAATAAAAACTCTTCGCAAGACCTAATTTATAGAGAAGTTACACATGTTTAGTTTTTGTAAGATAACTTCAATTTACTTATAGGTATACTCATAATGTTTCACATTTTTTTTTAAAAATAGGTAGCATTTCAAACTCTTGGCTATATCAGATATTAGAAAAACGTGATGGAAGTAAATTTTATAGGCATGGTCCCAACTATATTTTAGAAAAAATGTATATTTTTCATATATGAAATTAAAAAATTACACAACTACAAAGTAATAGTTAATTTTAAATAAAACATTATTATTCACCATTTAATTCTGAAAATAAATGTGTGTAACAAAACACATATTATAATTTTTATTGTTTATATTTTATTTATCTTTAGTAAAAACCCATGCGCAACCCCCTTAAAACAGCGTGCCATTGAGGGTAAACGACCTGCCACTAGTAGGGTTTAAATTCTTGTATTTTCATCCTTAGGCCAGAAACATAAGTAGTAGCTCTTGAATGCTGTAGCTTTTGAAGTATTGTGGAATATTGGGAGTAACCTAAGGTCCAGGGTATAAGGGGCAAGATCCGAAATTCTTCCTAAAAAGATAGTCATGCCACATGAGAAATGTTAATTAACATTGGCCTTTTGCCCTGAAAATAATGGTATATTTAACATTCAAAAGAGTTCTTTCCCAAAAACATTTCTTCAGTTTTAAACACGTTTTATAACAAATTATTAAGTATAAATTTAGTCAAAATAATAATACGGCCTTCCACATGTAAATCCGTATTTCTAATCCAAACATTTGTCGTGAAAGATTGAATAGAAAAGAAAATCATATTCTTTGTAATTTGACTTCAACATTTTGTAGCTTAAAATAGGAACATGTTATTGGGGACATAGATTTTACTGGCCATCTCGCTCCTTTTTTTGAATATGGGGATGCCATGTTAAACTAAAAACAATCTGGAAAAGGCCCTAAAAAAGAATTTTGTTATTAGGATATTAATCAAATTTATTATTGGCATCTCTTTAATAAGACTGTATGAAAAACCATAGAAATCTAGACTTTTTGATAGTTTAAAGTAGTCATAATGATATATTTAACATTATCAGATGGATCTCATACCATTCAAAACCAAAATATGTAATTGAGCTGCAGATTTAAATATTTGTTCCACAAATCCACAATACCAGCCCTGTTTAATTCAATTAATTAT
This sequence comes from Stictocephala bisonia, assembly GCA_035578905.1. Classification (NCBI taxonomy): domain Eukaryota; kingdom Metazoa; phylum Arthropoda; class Insecta; order Hemiptera; family Membracidae; genus Stictocephala; species Stictocephala bisonia. The sequence continues at coordinate 74,153 of JAQJVL010001366.1, read as the reverse complement.
TTTTTACTTCATTATGGAGTTTATAAGTTCTTTTGGAAATATTTATAAAATTAAATTTAAATAATATGATCAAAATTTATTTAAATTTACGTTACTTTGGATGCAGCATTTTTATTAATAACTGACCATGCACGCCTTACACTTAGTTTTGAAGATATAAAATTCTATATTACACAACTTCGCTTTAGAAATTTTATCTATACAATTGTGCAAATTCCTAAGTTATGCTTATTTTCTACTAACTTATTACTAATTTTTAAACATACATCATTAAGTGCTAATAACTATTTGCCATAAAATAAGTTAGGTGTAATACCCATATTGATTATTCTCTTTTGTTTACTTTTTTGATGTTCTGAGTAAACCACTCATATATTAAATAAATAAATAAATATTCAAAATTTTTGTTTTTTATTGTCTCTCATTAAACTTCTTCACAAAGACAAACGTCATTACAATTTTTTACAAATTGACAACAAATCTGTACAAACAAGCAATGTTTCAAATTCCTACACGAAGCATTCAATCTTACACTAGCAATGAAAAGTAATGTCGTCTACTTCATTTAACATTTTTAATTCCACTAAAACTGCAGTAATTAAAAAAAACAGTAACAAATATCTGTACAGTTTATTAACGAAAAAGACAGAACATAGCAAGCAACTTCAAATTTCCAAACAAAGTAATCATTTCACATAACCCAATGCCGAATTTATATATATACAATTACATTTCAGAAAATTTCATTTGGATACTGAAAAACGATCACTATAGCCAATTATTATGTAGCATAATAATTTTCAACGAAGCTACTCCCATTCAAGGGCAATTTATTAAAACATTGTACATACCTACTAATTTCATACTGTTTAATGATTTGATAGCCTCCAGAAAGGTAATTATGCATTTATATTTTCCTTGTCATAAGGGTGAATCCTCCTACTTGTGGTCTTTAAGTTATTATTCATTGTATAAAGACTAAAACACGTCATAGATTGTACAAGTTAACTAAATAAAATAATTCTTAAATAATAAACAAAGTTAACAGTGGGGCCAATTTTTTCCTGAGTTGTAAATATCCTACCTACTTTCTTTTGTAAACCAAAATATCCCTGAGCATGTGAGCTATTACCCCCAAGTATAGATCCCATAAGATAAACACACTTTAAAAAAAAGCAAAATAGCTGATCTTACATACTGAAAATAGGTACAATTCTTCAAATTTCTTAACAAGAAATTTAACCACTTAGACAGCTTAGGCACTACTTTAAAATGTGAGGTTTCCCATTGACAATTTACTAACACTTATCACAACACCTCAAAACTTAACACGAGCCTAAACTAATTCTCTATTGGAACATCTCCCTTAAACAAATAACATTTGTTGGTTTTACTCTCATTTAGGTAAAAAACCCTAGCTCAAACCAATTGGGACACTTGAATAGTGTTGTTTTTTGTCATAGTTTGAAGAGTAATATATTTGAACTAGTGTGAAAAAGGTTGTTCTCATCAGCACTAGAGAAGGTATGAATATTCAACATAGGATAGTAATCATAAATCAGTAATGATCAAAGCAACAGAGTCCCTAAACTGAGGCCCTATGGGCACACCCACATTTAATATGTCACATTTCTTGAAGATTGTTTCTTTCCAATGCAAACTATTAGTTTGCGGTTATTAAAAATGATCAAAAATGTATTATTTTGTCATTGACAATGCCATAATGAACACATTTACCCTAAAGTGAGTCATGCACCACGCTGTCAAAGGCTCTGCTCAGTCACAAAAAGGGGCCTGAGCAAAGTCTCCATCCCTCATAATAAGAAATTGAAGCACTTTTTGTAATTAAAGAGTCTAGGGCATAACCGTAGATTTGGCCTTCCTAAGCCAACTGCCACACAAAGTTTTTATGATGTTGAATGTAATTCACATCACCTGATGATTAAATATATTCAACCACCTGTTGATAAAACGTGTCAAAGCGATATTGGGCGTAACTAGAGACAATTTCTATCCACCCTTTCTTATAGAGGGCACCACCTTGATACATTTAAAACCTCACAATACCTTCATTTAACATCTGTTAAGCCAATGAATAAGAGAAAACTTATAGAAGCCCAATTACGTTTTTACATATTACTTAGAAATCACCATAAATATCTAACAGCTATCAAAGGCTTAAAAAGTAGATACACCTACTTGAACCATACATCAGTGATATCTCTGAGCCAAAGAAAATTTAGTCTCAAAGTTTATTTTCTTGAATTTTTAGTATCTGACTTAGTTTCACAGGTCTAACAACACTGTTACAAATTGCAATTGTCTGAATCTACACAAAAATCATTAAACTCATTTGGATATTTAGAATGAACCTCTCTTTGAGTCGCTTTTGGCACAGAGTTTATTCCGACTCCACCATGCTGTCTTACATTATTATTTTGCTACTCTATACTAATAATTTATATACTTTTTAGACCCCATTTAATAGCTTTTTTATAATACTTTCCTACTTATAAATAATTAATTTAGCAGGTCTCTGATTTTATTAACTTCTATAAAAAATCTAAAACCGATAAAATCTATTCTTCGATATAGCTAGTTGGTGTAAACCATGGATAATTCTCCCTTTGGCTTATTAGGTTCTCTGAGCGACAGATTTACTTTACATTTATGCATGAGAATATTGGACTCAAAATACTTAAGAAAACATGAAAAAAAATTTTTCAAAAACTACACCACAGAAAAATGAACTATGTTATTAAACAACATTGCCAATCATATTGACTGAGTGAAACCTTCAAATTAAACATTATTTCCAGGTATTGCCTTGTTATTATCAATTAAATGCTATTTGTTTCAGAAAGCTTCATTGTCCTCAAATAGCATATTGATTTCTAACCATACTGATTCATGATCTGAGAATGCAAACAATGCACACATGTGAAAACATTTACCTCATATGCAACATTTGTAAAAATCTTGTCCAGAAAACTGACCTCTCTTGGTTAATATAGCGAAGTTTGGTAACTGTAAAATACAAAACTGTCCGTAAATAGATTTTTAAAATTCATTTACACTGGAGCGTATCATTAGTTGCGTATCATTAGTTACATCAAAGATAGCATTTATTTCTACACAACCGAACTATTATGTCTGTACTTTTCCACTTAGTCCTGACGAAAAAAAAATTCAATATAATCCTCAATTTATTTTTTTTTTTCCCCCTCCTAAAAATATTAGTGGATCCAAACCCTTTTGGAGATCTATACTGTGATACAAAAACAATTTTATAAATGTTCTAAATTATTACCTGTAGCTTCAAAGTGAAACTCAATACCATAAAACCAAGATCCAACTTACTACGTACCTATTTAGCAAATTCTCTCTTAATATCAACCGATACAACCACCATAATTCGGAACCCCTACAAAAACTATTCACTAACTTATAATCATCTAATTATATGAAAGAAATGTTCATCTCCCTTACACCAGTAGCTCGCCAACATAATGAATCATACATATTAAATAGAGCAGTAATATTAAAAACACGCTACAAGTGTGTTATATGAAAATAATAAAGGCATCTTTTAATAAAATTTTTGTGTAAGATTTTAACCATCGTCATTTCTCGTAATTTCTGTAGAAGGCATTGATCTTCATTCTGACAGATACCTTTGGTTATTAACGGAATATTTTTTTGATAAAAGAACCTAATTTTTAAATGAAACTCCGCCCAAACTCCACATGATCTGAAATGATGGTTCTTCAAGAAGCCATCACCCTGTGTAGTATATTTAGTTTATATTGTAAAAATATGTCTAAACAAGGATTATTCTAAGTTGGTTTGTAGGAACACTATACGATTAGTGTGAGAATCTAAACATATTTACAAAAGTCCCCAAGAACCGTGTACAATCAAATATATTGACTTGAAAAGTTCCTACAATACAAAAATTGCAACATTACGTTGACTTTCTAAATAATTAAACAATTGCAACAAAATGTGAATAAAATGGTTTTTGTAATTCTACCTGGTATAACTACGTAGCAAGGTACTACAAGTGGGCGAAAACATGCCAAAACACAGATATCAAGACATGTGGAATAAATAAAAATGGTTGGTGAACAAAGACCGAGAAAAAGTATTTCAATCTAACTAGGACCATACCTGATTTAATGTTACCTCAGAAGATTGGTGTTTTTATGAAGAAATTTAGAACATTTCTCTAATGTAAATTTGCATGAAAAAAAAGAAAAGTATCCATTCTAATTACTCCAATGGTAGTGAGCGTAAGAATATGTGAAAGAACAGGTGTTGCCAGACTTTCCTCCCAAGACATAACTTACAAGAAATTTTGCCAATTAATGCAGTGTCATTTTTTTGAGAATATTGAGTCAGAATTTAGGAAAGTTAGCTTTTTATATGAGGCATAACAAAACAAGAAAGATCTATCACAACGTTGTATTGTAAAAAATTAAAATCTGGCAGTGAACTTGGTACTTATGGATATATTATAAAATATGTTAAACAGATAAATTTTGGTTGTTGGGCTCGAGGAAGGTCCTGTAAAACTCAGTTGATGCTGAGGAAGAACCTAAATCATTAAAAGAGGTACATAGGAGACACTGGAAGTAGCCACGAGCTGATCTCTAACATGAAGAGGCAATACAGATCAAATAATCACGCTTCTGAAAGACAGGAGTAAGGAGAATGATTCACAAACTTTGGAGGGTAGAAATATAATGTGGGAGGTGACCATTTAGTCAAAGAGTTTGTTAAAATATACGTTAAAAGCCTATAATATAAAATAGATATTATGGGCAATTATATACAAATGGTTGAATAAAATGGTTTTATTGTTTTCTAACTTATTATAACTATTTAATTTAGACAAGGATACTACAGGAACCTTGGCCGCATCGCTTACCTATTTGAACATTTTTACAAGTAAAATCGATTTATGTGAAATTCATACAATGTGTTTAGTTCATATTTTGGTTTTTACAAGATTTAATCCCGTTTCAATGCACTGGTTTATATCCACTCCATTTATTTATTCATCAGAATCCATAAATAAACAAATCTGAATCTCCAGTTACGACTTCCGAACTATAAAATCACTGTCTTTAGAGTCGCCAGAACTCATATTCGCTTCAAAAAGAAACACTCGTTACTTCCAGCCTATGTCATAAACATTTTAATATAACTAAATATATACAGAAAAAGTAAAAAGCTGCATTTCACTATATACACCTTGTTCCAATACATAGTAAAAATACCAAATATATCCGCCACAACCAAAACCACCAAATGATTATGTTAACTCCTCTAGACCCCGATAAGCGATTACAGAGCTATCTCCACATAGCTAAACCTCACACTATACTTACACAGCCACAAAGGTCTACAGTGCTGTATCAGTGATTTTTACTATATAAAAATGTATGTATCTATTATCAGTAAAATCAATGATAATTACTAAACTACCCAAGAGGTGTGTGCGGCCGATGGCCTGGGATGCGTGAGTACTAGTCTCAGCTACAGTATAGTATTTAAAGAGTATGAGTTCTTTCCTGTATATTGAGACATGGTATAAACCATCAATATCGTTTTGCTACTCCCAAAAAATAAAAATAAAATAATAAAAAGTAGAACTTTAAAAATTCTTTGATATAATATACTTACAGCCCAGAAAAAAAAAATAATTATGACGTTACTGTGAAAATTCAAATTTGAACAGCAATGACCTGTGCAATATTGAAAATAGCCAGAAATATAGTAATAATGCGAGATGGCTACAATCAAATCATCACCATGTCCTGCTTGTTTTCTATACAAATCAATTACATCTTCTAATGAGTAACTGATTAATGATTACACAACAAAATCAACAAAACTAATAACAAATAAATATAAATTGTATATCAACTACGATTTCATGGACCAGCATTTAAATTAAAAGGCGTCCAGTTTCACACACTATGATACTAAAAATTCAACAACCCTATAATAAACATCCGTCTCACAAACCATACAAAGTACCTCGGTTTTTGAATAATACTCCATACGGAACATAATTGCGGCAGGTAGGTGGTCAATACGACGTTATGTTATGTCTAAGCGGTGGCCAAAGACCGAGGGTTTTGACTGTTATCGCAAGATATGGAGTCAAGCAACATCGACGTACTGCCCTTGGAGATGGTGACCGCCTGACGACCCTTTCTCCTTGCACACTGCTCGCCTGCACATTAACTGGTGGTGGTTCGGAAGTCACACCTTAACCTTTGTACCCCAGTTGTGTTAGAAATCTAAGTGTGGTAAAATAAGAAGATATTTAAGTTATATTACTTTGCGCCCGTCGTATACTTTTGGGATGGGGTGTTTGGTCGAAAACCGCGTCCACCGTTTGCATGATACGTTGGCGTGGCTAAGTAGGCCACCCTTGCGTCACCTTTTGTCAGGTACTCCTTGACTGCAGTTATCACGTGGCCAGAAAGAAGAAACTCGTAATGGACATATTGTTGTCTCACTGTTCTTATCCCATTTTTAACTTGCTACTCTGTATTGTGAACATACCCACGTGATTTATTATATTAAAAAACTGAATTATTAACTTAGCCCCATAGTGAAATGTTTTTGTGATAAGTCTAATAAATTAGTAAACAATGAAAGCTAATATGAGTACTATGAGTGAGAATTATACCGTAATCCAGAGAATAAGTGGTCCGCTGTCTCATGCGGGAAAGGGGGGGAGAAAGTAACTAATGCAGATTATGAAACGAAAAACAACAAGACTTGGTAAATGTCTAATGATAAGAACCAAATACACCAATAACGAACGACCATCGGGATGCTCGTATTTAGGAGATAACTTGAGAAGTTTTTGATTCTAGATATATTTGTTTGTTACATTAGATAGCATAAACCTATTTGACTTTCTTGGAAAACAGTAACGATTTCTAATAGGAACCCAGAACAATAACCAAGATGATAGAATTTTTATAGAAAAATTCTGATAATAGATAGGTTATAGTATTAATGATGAGCTACTCTATAAGAGAATTATATTGGAATAACAGAGAAAAAATCCTTATTTCATTTATATAAAACCGCCCTATCTGTGATGTGATTGTGCTGTGTGAACGCCAAATTATTATACACTCCCTCGTCTGTCCACGAAGAATTTGTTTTTTTTTTGTTTTTTACATGTAATGCGACTAACCTGTCTCATACTTGTATTACCATTACTACGTTATGGTGTATGTAGTTTCAGACATACATCAAAAGGTAAAAGGGTCTTTCAAAGTGTACAAACACTTTTGTTGTAGATAAAATGACCCTGATACTCATGGTATGTATTGTTAGTCTTATTATGAAGTTTATAAGCAATTTAACGTACTTGTTTTTCTGGAGTTTGGGTAAGACTAACAATATACAAATAAAATCTACCTTAAAATAATATTCATCTATTTTATCAAAGTCATAATAAAATCAAAGAGTTTGAAATTCTAAGCATGGCAAACACTTTTTCAAACCTATATCAGGATGGTGATAGATTCTAATGTTACATAACTTTTTTAATTAAAGCCTTCACTACCCTTGATTCCACATACACCATAAGAACTCTCATTATTGACATTTAAGTATACATGGTCATTGCCAACTTACATTTAAATATTGCAACTCTTCCATTCACTTAATGTTCTAAATGCAGAAATTAAAGGAAGAACCCCTTACCTGATATCCTGTGAATATTTACAACTTCAAAATTGAGTCTCCCCATCTGTAGTAATTCACGTCAAACAGCAAGTCCTTTACAGTGCTACATACAAAGAACGACTATGTTTTTTTACTTTACAAAAACCATTTTATATGCTGTTTACTTTGATTATTAATTAAGTGATATCTCCTTGTCAACTGATCATGGATTTATGAAAAGAGAAAGTACCCTCCCTCATATTATACAGTTGAATAAATAGGCTCGGAAAATTATCAGGACTCATTGCTGGTTATTTAAGTAAAGGATTAATCGGATCAACATGTGATTGTAAGTTTCTTAAGAACTATAATCATGGATATTTAGGCAAACAGGCGTTAATGGAGCAATTTTTTGATTGTATTATTTGCGTGATCACCTCATAGGGTTCTTAAACCCTTTCACGTGCTATTTAACAGATATTTTTGACTCCAACGATCATTTTCGCGTATACCAACCCTGAAGTTTCCTAAATCTGGTGCCTTCATTCTACTTTATAAAGTTATTAACTTTTTACTAAAATCATTAATATTTTTAGTAAGATTTGCCATACAATATGGGCTGAATTGTGTTTAAATAATTCTGAGTTAATTTTCTAAAAATGTTTCCTCACAGATTTTATTTTAATAATGTAGAAGTTTTATATGTTTACCATTATTTTATAGTTTTATTATACAAATTTCAAATTAATATTTTAGAGTTTTTGCCATAATGTGTTTTATATTTTCTCACTCAACACCTTTGGTTTAGGTTACTTTCATCTTGTGAAAGTACTTTGTGCAAAAAATTAATAAATTTGGTAAAGGTTCATTGTCTGTACATGTTGCCTATGTCAGAATGATACAAAAAATATTACTGGTACCTTAATATCTCTTAGGTTTTAAACTGTTATAGGGTAGTACTGTATACAGTGTACAGAGTGTCCCTTATTTATAAAAAGTTGCATTAAGTTTCAAACAGTATTAAAAAGAAACGGCCCTGAATAAAAAAAATGCCTACTTCTTTGGTGTATAGTAATTAAAAAAAAGAAATTTATTTGAATGACAATCAAAAAATATTACCCATCCATAGTAAGTTTATGGTCATAAATCATTATTATTTTAATAGAAATATGTAAATCATAAGTTCTTTTCAAAAATCAGCTTTATGTTTTTATGTTCAGCTCATATACTATATATGTTTTTTACGCTGTCAATAAACTTACTCCTGACTGACCAAGTACTAAGATTAGTCCCACAGTCAAACTTTGGGTCATTTTCTGTGGTGTCAGATGTAATCAATTTACACCTTTTAAGCTTGATTAGAGACGACAGTGTAACAACAACTAATAATGAACTGAACATGCCGACCCAACGAGTCAATTATAGCTCCTCACTAGTCAAGTGTATAGAATAGCTGTGTTGCACACGCAGCGTGTATGCAAGATATATTTCATGTATCAAGTTACCGTTCAGGTTTATGCAATTAAGGATTATACTCCATTAACTATGCTAAGCCATATAATAAAACATTTAAATATGCCATACAATTATCTTAAGGAAAAAGAAGCCGGAAAGACCTCATCATTCTACTACAAAATATGTTTATATATATCTCTTAGTGGTTATTAAATAATAGTATTCAAAATCTTAACACACCAAGGGTAATGAAAGGTTTTACTGCCTTTACTTTTTAATTTTAACAACCCAAAAGCTTTTCTATTTTTAAAGCAAATGCAACCGCACCACGAAATAACTTTTATTTATTAAGCTTCATCTGCTAAAACAGATAATATCAAAATATTTCTTAATTTAAAAAATATTTAATTGCTTCTATCCAAGAGTCCATTTATTTTGTAAGCATTAATGAATGGCAAATAAAACACAAAACTTTGGTTACCGTATTGTAACTCGTGTCAATGATTAAAGTATTACAAAACAGATCACTAGGAAAGTGAGGCCTTGCTCAAAACTGTTTTTTACTTAAAAGAGATCAAAGCCATTGTAGCCTAATTTTTCTATGATAAATAACGCCAGATATTGTCCAAAAAAATTAATTATAAATAAATATGAAATTGTTAGTATTCAGATATTAATATACAGTTACTAACATTACTCTAGATAAAGATTGGATGTGAACTACAAAATATAAATTTAGTGGTCTTACTGCACATAAAATGATTCAAGCTTGTATGTCGAATGTCACATCGTATGCTGGTTTTGTAAACCAGTACTTACCTGATAAAGGCATTAACTGATTCAAAATAAAGAAACACAAGTTTTTAAAGATATTATAAATAAACAATTAAAACAAATGGGAATATAGTGAAATAATAGAAATGAAATAATGTGATCATGTTCAAGAAGCTACTTAACAACCTCAGCGGTGCTAATGTTTCCAAAGGGTTTTAGCAACTAAGCATTTAAATAACATCCCTATAATAACAGAGTAGTAAAGAGGTGATTTAAAAACAAAAATGGAGAAGTTACTTAAAGCTGTTAGAATTGTTTGAATAATATGTAAAACTTACTTATAAACACCCGCCAAAATACGACGGACAAAACACAAAGTGGCCGTTATGAGAGGACAGCACAATAAGGATAATCAAGTATCTTCGGACTGAAACCAATCAGATGTTGGTTAACAAAAACCCAAATTTTGACAACCTATCTCACCATGTTATTTGACCTCACTAAAACTTCAGATATAAATGTCTTTTACACCAGTTAAATTATTGAAATTCAATGGTTTTCAAGAGTTCTTATATCTTCAGCAGAATGTAAAAACAGGAAATGAATTTAATTAGTTATTTAAGTAGAATATAGTGGTTTTACAGAGTAAACGGTTCGAATAATAAATTACTACATAAAAGTATATACAATAATACATACGATATCCTGAAACCCGCTCCAGTTCACTCCTGTTCGGCGTTTCACCAACCTCTTCTATTCCTTGTTTTTATTCCACATGCTCTCTCTCATCACCATCCCCCCAAACAAACCCCCCTCTTCACCATCATCTACTTTCACGCCATCCAAAACATCTGCCCTATTCTTCCTCTGTCTTCTGCCCACCACTTCCTTCTCCTCCCCATATCTTTCTCGTATTCTTTCTTGCTCATCCTCATTCACATGCACCCGTACCTTCTCTAACCGTCGACCTCTCCAACCCCATTTTTCAAACTCTCTCTTTAAACCGCTATTATATCTCTAATGTCTGGTTCCCTATCTCTTCGTGTTTGGCCGTTGATGGCCTCATAGAAATCTCATCTCTGCCCCCCTTGTATCCTACTCCACTCCCTTCCCGATAATCTCCACGTCTCAGACTCCAATATAGTCACCATGGTTTTATAATAAGTTTAAACGATTGCTAACCTTGGCCCTTTGTTTACACTTCCCATCCCTTACCATGTTTCAGCAACGCTTCCCAAAAAACCTACCACCCACTTCCTATCTTTACTTATTCTGCTCCATTTGCCCCATTGCTCCGCTAACACTGTCCCAAATACTTAAACTCTCCACCTTCTTCAAGCTCTCCCCATTCATCTCCACGACCCCATCCCAGGTCCGTATCTCTACCCACCAACATCAATCAACCTCACTCTTCCTATTACTCACACACCTTCAGACCTCCTCCATCATCTTACACTCCACTTATCATAACTCAGGACTGCACTTCTTTCTATACTTTTCCCCCCACAACATAAATGCGGTCCCAAACAACTCGCTTTCACCCCTCCTCCTACTTCCACCTTAAGTTCCCCAGCATCACCCACCATATATTACATTGGAACATAACTGTGATAACACACTCCCCTGTGGCTTCAGCCCCCTTTTTACTTCAAACCACTCATAATTCCCATACTATTCATAACCCTACCATCTATTTTGGCCTATATAACTCCGTACACCCATCCCCAATCAATTCTTGTCATCTTTTTCCTTATCCTCCTCAAGCTCTCCCATATACTACATCTGTTTAACATAGCATATGCTATTTCCACATTCTATAACACCATTACAACTTCCTTGTCATATTCCCAATACTTCACGATCATTTGCCGAGACTGCAAAAAATCGAGATCTATGTGCTTCTTCCGTGCCAACCATGTGTTCCTCACACCATCGTTCCTAGCCACTTGTGCCTTCAATCCTGTTTAACATATTCTCTCAAACACCTTGGTCACACCTGCTCGTCAAAGTTATTCCTCTATATTGATTTACACTACATCTTCTGCTCCCTCACTTGTGCATTTATAAAATTTCTCCCCATTCATTCCCCAATCGTCCGTACCTCTTCACTCCTCCAGACACAATCCAAACTCCCGCGCAGCCATTATACCGATAAGAGCCCATGTTTAGATCCATGCTATTTGAAATCTCATCCATCCTGCATACTTCCCATTATCCACACTCTTCTCAAAGCGATCCTCCTGTCTTCCTTCCACTATACCTACCAAACCCACCATAATAATAATCGTTGTCCTTCTTCCTCCTCATCAATATACCCATCATTCTTAGTTCTTTGAAAATACATTTTTTCCTCCACACTCCCTTTGATTTCTTCAACCCCCCACCAGCTCTCCGTCTCTCTTTTCATCGTCAGGCACACTCTTTTTCCTTTTCTTTTTTCATCATGCTGTATAATACTTTTTTGGTTCCTTCCAATAGCCCGTCGCCACTCGTATCTGTGAATACTCCCAACTCTCTTCCTTCGTCTTCTCTTACGTATCTTGCCACTTTCCCTCTTTTTCCTTATTATCCTCTCTATCTCCCTGATCTTGACTTCCAACCTTGTCCCCAACCTATTTCTTTTTCCTTATCCCCCCGTCTTTCTCCTCCATCATTCCAACACCAACACTTTGCTTATCTCTCTTCCTGCCGATGTTCTTCCCCAACCCTTTCCCCTGCGCATACCATGACTCTTTGAAAGCTTCCATCACTTTCCACATCACCTACATATCCGTCCTTGGTAAGTGTTGTTCAACTATCCTCTTGAATTCTTACTCTTTTTCCATCCTCCATATTCCAGCATTTTACATCTACTTATAGTTTGCTTTCGCAACTTCATTCATTTTAAATCCGAAACTCCCCACCACAGCCGTGGTTCCCCACCCATCTCACGCTGTAGGTATCACCTTCACATCCACATTTTCCCCCCCCATTTTTCCTCTGTCATTAGATGTAGTCATGACACTCTTTTGTAACCCCCTCCCAGCTGTATCGCCTCACCCTAACTCTCTCCTCTTTTCGGAATTTTCCCCGTTACCAATCGTCAACGCAAGTCCTTGACACTTATCCAGCAATCTCCCCCTTCACATGCCTATTCCCATTTCCAAAACTTCCCCATCACCTCCTCATAGCCCTTCCTATCAACACAATTTGTTGGCTTATATCACCCATATATAAGTTCACATTCCTATTTGTCCTTACCATTTCTTCAAAACATCCTTCCTTTTCCTGCTCAGTGCATCCTGTCTGCGGTGCAATACAACATGCAATTATTCTTATGTCCCTGTTTCCTTCTCTTACTTTTAATCATTATCAACCCTATCCGATATATATTCAACTCCGTTACCACCTTCTCCTTCATCCCTCTTTAATTAACTAATAGCAACTCCATTCCTCTGTTACCTCCTCCACCCAATTCCATAAACACCCTCCCCCTCTTATATCCTTTTTCTCCTTGTCCAATTTCCATTCGTCGCACTTAAGCCAACAAACCCTCCTCCTCTCATTTCATCTCATCTATTATTTCTTCCACCAATCCTGTTAATGCATATGTTTCAAATGTACCAAATTCTCATCCTTTTCGGTTCCGGTCCGACCTTTATTCCATCCTTCCGAGAGCTTATTCCATTGTAACAGCCGTTTAAACTTCACCACCAGGCATTCTGGCCGACGTGTTTTATCACCAGAGCCCCGTAAGCCGTCACAGTTTCAGGGTTCTTACCTGACCGACCACACATGAGGTTCTAGGACAAGTCCCCCTGGTATACGCTCTTATAATCTAATCCCTACTTAGTGCCGTTGCCCCCTCCACGACTGGACCGGGTTGACTTTGGGAGCTAAGGTATTACATAATAAAAGTTAAAAAAAATGACACATATAGTCATAATAACACAAAAAATCCTCAATATTCTACAAACAAGTACAAATGTCTTGATATAAAGCACAAATAACTCAAATTGCATAATTTACTTTAATATAAGTACTAAATGCGCAAATAACTTATATGTCCATCGTTGGGGCAAACCAATTTTACTTTCCTCAGATCTTAGGATCGCACAACAGAAATCCGATAAAATGATTGTGCAAATCACCTTTATGTGTTATTTTGTTACTTTTGTTAATTGTAACTTAGTGCCTTAGTCGCGTAATTTGAATATTTGAGTGGCATTCGTAATTCATCTTTGTATATTATGCATCTTGGATTTATTTGTTATATGTGTTTGTGTGTACGTCCACTTGTCCACTTAATTAACATTAATCACAGTTGTATTTTGAAATAATTAATAATTACTAATACCACAAAGAGGAAGAGTAAAAAATACAAAACTCTAACCAATGACTTACCAAACAAATATACAAATATCTCAGTATGTTACCCATCTTATTTAATATATTATTAACTTTTATTTTTCTTTGTTAATTTAAGAAAAAAGAATACTGTACAGTTTACTCTATCCCCCAATTTACCTGTAATCCTCGATATTCTCTCTCCGATAACTCACACTGGCTATGCAACGTTATGGGCAAAGTATTTTCTCTGGCGTGCCCTCTGCGCTTCTGCCAATAAATACAGTTAGCATCAGACAAGTTTTTTTGTTTACTGTACTTTGTAGATAGTGAACAATGTAGTTATAACTTCCATACTTCCTAACCAAATACATTGAGACAGTACTCATACTACTTCCTTTTGTAAAACTTTTTGAGTTATCATTACCAATTTATCAGTACAATTTCATTTTTATATAATACCCTTTTTTTATGTTCACCATTCATTTTTATTTGATGATCGATACTTTGATAACGTCACAAAGTACACATCGAATTATGCAAGTTTTACTTATAACATTTCTATTTTGAAATATGTTTATAAATATTTTTTAATTTTAGAAGTAATAAATTTTAGACAAAAAGCAATTTTCTACGAAAAAATTTATTTTTATACATTTATAATAATTGTATTCAATTTTAACTTTATCATTGACTAGCAAAAACAAAAAGACTGTCCTAACCCATTCATTGCGTAACAAATTGCCTGCCGTTGCTTATGCAAACAATGATTGTTGCATAAACAATTATTCTTTTGAACGTACGCTCTCAAATGACTATGGTGGGATATTAAATACTTAGCATCACCTCAGCGTGTTGAAGAGAGACAGAAGTAAGGAATAAAAGAGTTCATATGAAGACCTTGCGTTAGCTTTAAAAACCTAATAGTTCTAATTCACAAAACAAAAACCAGGCTCCACGGATCGATATAGTACCGTCTTCTTGTTTTATTAGATTATGCTTTATTCATGTGCTCATTTGTGCTTTAATGTAAAAGTAAAAAGCCAGGTATATACGTCTCTTGATTTACATAATGTGATTTTTGACTAACGTATTTCCATTTTTAATAATAACCCTAATATTTAAGGATAAGAAACATACTCTTTATTATGGTATTAAACCATATTATTTAAGGCAAGAAAATTGTTTTAATTTAACATCAAACGTTCTTTATTGGACAGTTGTGTAATGTCAGATCGTTATCATTCGGAGCCATGCCTGCTGTAACATTCTTCAAACTCATAATGTCTTCTTGATTATTAAATTCTGAAACTCGCTGTTGGACAAACAAACAACAATTTCTTTAAACCACATATTATGATTTGAAGAATTGTTTTTATTAATTAATTAATGACTTTAATTTGATTATATATTTAACTCTTTTTATATTCCATCTACATAGGATTCATTGCTATTACATTAATAAAGTTAGATGCTAAAATTTGTTCAAAGACTAATTATCCCAATTAGTTGACGTGTACCTGTTACAAGTTCTTACCAAGGTTTTTGTTTGGTAAATCCTCCTTTGGAGGGACTATCTGCATGGTTCGTGGTGTCTGAAAAACTCCAGCTCACCCAGTGTTCACATAGTAAGATACTTCCGACTGGAAAATTAAGAAAAATTAATAATATACTGATTAATATAAGATGTATTTGGTCATCATTCAATTATAGTACCTGATTTTATATAGTACTTTATTGGTCCTTCCTTTAATTAATAGTTAATCTGACGGATTATATAGTACATGTATTGTGTCTTCCGGTAATTAATATGTACTTAGTTATATATATTGTATTTTTGTCTTCTTTAATAATAATGTACTAGTATAATTTATGAATTTGTCTGCCTTTAATTAATATGTACTGATATATATATTCTTGTAGTTGTCCCTTTAATCCTTTAATTAATCGTGTATTTTTGAAAAGTTTTAATTATACCAACGTCCGAGTTCTACAATTCATTTTGAAACTGCATTTGGACCATTTTGTATTGAGCTGTTCAACCTTTAGTTAATTTTATTCTGATATGTACATTTTTTCACTGATTGTCTCAAATTATCTTTATATATACGTTTGTACTAAAAATTTGTGATGGTTTTTTGACCTGACAAGGCTCCATACTGTTTAGGTCGAATCCCCATAAATATCAGTTTACCAACTCTTAAAAGAAGTCAACGATATTAGGCCGTACAGCCTTGAGACTACTAGTGAATATTGTTAAGAGGAACAAAGTACAACATAATTTAAATACTTCATACATGGTACACGCACAGCTTCACCTAATGTGTAGTTTTCCTCACAATTTCTTAATCAAACTATACCAAATGTAAAAAATATATTCATTTGAAGGATATTAAAATAATTAATGTATTAACTGCATTTATTTTGCAGAATGCTTCTTTGTATTACCTAACGCGGGATTGTAGTAAAGCTAACTGAAAGAAATTTTAACTACACAGTCCATCAGAAACATGAAAAGCGAACTTATGTAATATAAATAGCATTCAATTAAGAGAGCATATAATGTACAATCAAGGAATCAGAAAATCTCAACAATGAATGTATGAATATTATAAGTTATAAAATGTTTCCTAGAGATTAGGTGTTTAGTAACTTCCTGTACACAAAACAGTCTTGTTTTGGCCGCATGCTGAAGTGATACCAGTTTCAGGGGAACTAACCCTAGAACACGCGACATAAACTTCCCATGAGAGAAACAATCATCTCCTGAATCCACACTCCATTTCCCCAATCTCTAGTCCTTTGGCTTTCATAGTATTGTCATTCGCATAGCACAACTGGACGGAAACTCAACTGCTAGACCGTTTGAACTCAAAGTGGTAATCTATGGGGATAGAGGATCCGTTGGATAAGAGACAGTTTCTCCTTGACTAATGCCTTGAAACTCGTGCATCAAATATATGTTTTGTGTAAGTCCTCACTTGAAGCTGTTACCATTACACATTTTGGAGGGTTAAGTTGCCAACATATTTATTGGAAGTCCAATTTGGACGGAAATGAGTGGTGGTAATCCAGTGGTTCTAGAGTATAGCAAAACTCTACAGTGTATTTAACCATCATCTCTCCAAACTAGTCAACTAGAATTCTACTTACAAACCTATTGCGCAAGCTTTTCCATCATACATGGTGTTTATATAGTCTTGGCTGACTCATTAGTTGGAGGAGAATTCTACTTTCATTTAAGTCACGAAACACAATCACCCCGCTAATATGTTAGTAAGATTCTTACTTCAACAACTAATCAGTTCTCTCCTGGCTCCTAACCACCCAAGCAGAGTTCGTCAGGAATATTACTTCTTCCATCATCTTCCAAGAACAGCCGTCGCCAAGGTGAAGCATATAAGCTTGAAAAATCCTCTGCCTTCAAGTCACTGTGTAGTGAACACTCATGTAACGGTTCAAAGGAAACACTTTGATATTAGCCATAAGAAAGATGATCATTAAGACAGCATTTACTTCACTGCACGTGTTCCATTTTGGCACAGACATTAAGTTCTGTCCTAAGTCTCCTACAAAAACAACGGTAACACCACCCATTAGGCTGCTATGAATAATATCTTGGACGGTCCGTTAGAAGCCGCAATGCTTACCTTATGAGCCCATGGTGCAGTCATCCCACACGAGAAATTTTGCTTCACGGAGCTTATTGCCATGTCACTCTGCCTTGGAGATTTCCATTGTGGTGATTCAGCATGATTAAGAATTATAGGCAACTGAAAGTAATAGCAGTCCGTCCCTCCTTCAATCCACGTAGCAGTAATGCCTGACGCAAGACAACGGCAATGGGCAATGTCCATTGATCCTAATTCCCCCAGTAATAGATTTATTAAAATGTTTTTCCATACCACCAGACGTCGAGAAGAAAAACGACCCGAATCAGCAAAGAAATGCTGTAATGATTTAAAAGTGTATTCTCCCTCTGGTGCCTTTATTTCAATTGTGAGAACATTTATCAGCTTGGTGCTGAACATATGTGCGTTATCAAAACAAAGTTAATTTAAGAAAGCAAGTACATACGGTTATTAACAACTGTTGTTGGCTCTCGGAATGAGAGGAGAAGTCCACATTGTGGTGGGATGTTTTACCCACATGTTTATACACAATATCCTCAAGAAGTGTATAGACATATATTGTAAATAAGTCACTTTCAATTGTGTAAGTCCGTCATCTCTCGCCATTTGCCATTTAATGTTCTATCTGCAAGTGAGTCCTGCGATATAGCAGCCACAATTTTTGTAGATCTCCTACTAGGCAAAAACCAGCATGAGGGCAAACAATCTCGGATTTTGGTTGGAGACGTCATAAATGAGGCGTCTTCGAGAGTACGGTCCCGTGACCAACGTCCTTCTACAAACCGAGTGCTTTACATGTTGCCTGAAATGTTGATAATACTACTCCTCACTTTTTAAGGGAAATAAGCTATGTGGCCACGGACTTATATTGTAATAGAGCGTATATATAGCGCTAACTCAGTATTTCCCGATATCATAGTATACTCTGCCCAAAACTTTGATCTCTCTTCACCTCCCGATAACCCGAACACGCTTACCTTGTTCCTCCTGCAGAAATTGTTTGTTTTTCCATCGGTAATAATATGGGACTTTCCACATAAAAAAGCGGGTTGTGCAAAGGCATCAACATTGCATATCATAGAAGACATGCCAGAAGTTTTTTGGTAATTAAGAGGGATATTATTTCTTCTGAAGGAGATTGTCCGTAGTAAAATATACTCTCTGACCCGTTTTCTTAGAGTACGGATAATGCATAACAGCGGAAACCTCTCGGTATAGAAACAGAGAAATGCCACAGGCTCCTTAAAAAAAAAAAAAGAAAAAAAAAAACAAAAAAATAAGAAAAAATATAAGGGGTGAGGCTAGGTATCGTCCTGCCTCACCTTCGCCACTCTCATCCAGATCTCTCTGAACGCTGACTGGTCAAGCCTTGTTGTACGTACTGCAAATGTATTTAATTGATTGAACTTATGACAGTACTTACAACATTAATGTCCGTGAAGGTCGAGACATGACAAATTTTTATGGCACCACCCACCGATTGTCGAGATCCAATACCCCTATGTTAATGTGAACAACATCCTGACCGGGACCGCCTGCGATAAAGGGGTTACCATCCTCAACCAGAATTGAGTTTCCTTCAAAAGTGTGCGTATCCTATGAGCAGCTCCAACACTCATGCCAAGAGTAGGTCCTGTTGAAAAGTCACACATGGACTGAATCATTTTTCTTGACAATAGTCATGAGGGTTGGATCAAATTGGGAATCAGTATGCACACTTATTATTTTAACTATTTGTATTAGGCCTGATTTTTTTTCTACAACCACAGTAGGATATGGAACGTGGGTAGTCCTCGTTTTTGCCATTCAATTGTGACACTGACTCATGTAACGCCGAAGAATGCAATCTTTTAATTAAGAGCTTAATTCCATTTGCGTTCACTTAATATAAAGACCCGTGCGACTTATTCATGCTCTATGGTGAGACTGTTGTCCGTGTCTCTATACATTTACTATTCTCCTTGTTTGAATACAGTTAAATTAATATACTAATAGGCCCCCGAAATGCACTCATAATCATACATCTGTGTACGCTCAGGCATATAGCGGCACCTCCTGAAAGATATGGCAGACAATCATCTTCCATGATCTGATTAACTACACCGTTTTTGTCATGGCATCCTTTTGTGCACATACTCATCCTTCTTAACTGTGTTTGATTAAAACGAAATCCAATTAAGTCTTTCATCTCGAACTTTGATACTGGTCCTACCAGAAATTGGTGAAGATTTACGTAACAACGTATTAGCATTGCGGCCCATTACGCTCCATTATACTGTACTGTTAAAGTCACGCCCAATACTCTTCTTGAGAGGAGCTTTCTTCGATTCATTGATTTGAAGAGTCCTCTTCTCCACGCAGAATATCAAAGGGTATTGGAAGCGCATAGCAACGTGGCGTCTCCTTGATCTAATAAATCAAACGTGGTCTCTGCGTTTGATAACAATTCTCTCTTCTCGAAGTTTTTGCAAAAATGACAACTCAAATTTCTCTATTCGTGGCATTATATCGACCTCTGGCTCTCCAGATGGATTTTTATCGCCTTTAATTAACTCTTGAAATCCGTCTGTCCTGAGAATAAAATCAACTGCAATCTTTAAAATCCATAGGCCCCAATATTTTTGTGTCGTAAACATTTTTGCATTGGTTACCATTCACATTGACACCAGTGTCTATACCACATCGTATTCCTCTCTCGTGTCATCAACATCCAAAAAATAACTCTAAAATGAGGCTGCTGTTGAGGTTCTGGCAACACACTCTATTCTATTTCTGGCAACACCACGACTTTTCCCCCGTGATCCAACTCTGTTGATTCCTTGAATGGCCTCCCAAATTCAGCACGAAGGATCCATTTTTGATACCTCGAAATAAATCTAATGAATCTTCCCAGCCGCCTTAAGCTCGCAAGTATTTTCCAAGTTAATAGCCACATCCTCACATTGTACTCCATCTGTTAAATATGGACTACCATGGCTCATCAGTGAATTCCTTGTAGCCTTCTGCAATTTCTAATACATGATTTACAATGAGGCCGTAATTGTGGCAAACTGATAAATCCCCGATATCAGAAATGCTCAAACGAAAAGAATGGCCAAGCGCCGTCAGCCGGCATCTTAACCATTCGTGCGGAACCTGTACTCCAGTATTGGAAAACTATTTCTTCACTCACTTCACTCATTAAACATTATTGTTCAAAGTTTTCATTCTAAAAACAAACTTCATAGCGGGATCACTACACTTTCCGAACATAACCATACAAAAACCTTGCACATTCACAAAATCATCAAATCTCACTGTAGGTAACATAATGATTTCTTTACAGATATTTCTCCACTCCATCTCACTCATTAAACATTTTTGTTTCAAATTAGTTTTAAAGTCTGAAAACAAACTCCATAACTGATACTACAACTTTTTCCGAACATAACCAAACAAAAACCTTGCACATTCACAACAACGATTCAAAAGACAGATGATTTATCTACTAAAAATTTAATTCTCACCTATCCGGCCAATTAAGATATGTCCTTTATTATTGTTATGATTTTTAATTAGGATCGATAGTAAATACACATGTGTTTTATGATTATAGATGGTATTGGTTACATTTATAATACATTGTTAAATGCCAATTTTATTTCTAAATTATTATAAAAAGAATTAAACTATCTTAAAACCGGTTTCTTAGCAAGCACCTACGACCTAAAAGTAACTCACATACCAAATTTCACATTGAAGGTGCTATAGTTTTTATTGAATCGTGATGAATGAGTGAGCTCAATTTCAACATATAGATTATATATATATTAATAAAATATATATATATAATATATATATATAAGAATATAATATGTTTGAAGTTTATGAGCGCTGCCCAAACCCGCCAACCGATCACATGAAAATTTAGGATGTTGTCTATACTCCCGAATGGTTTTTGGTGAAGTTATTATCAGGATCCGTCCACCGGCCCGCCCCACGGATCCTAAAGATCCAATGTATTCAAATGAAATCTGAATTGTTACAACAAACATAATGACTGGGGTACATCGACATAATCGATATAAAATCTATAATGTCATATGTAAATCAAGATCAATGTCCTCTCGGTATATGAAAAAGGAAGGAAAATTTAATTATAGAAAGTAGAAAAGTATTAGAATTAATTTTCTTACTAATACTTGACAATTAAATATTAATGCGAGTACAGCAATTTACAGTAGACATACAAAGCTGTTCTAATTGGACATTAGATTAATATATTAATTAATATGGAAAATTACAGTGTAAAACTGAAATCTTCTGCACATTTCTAGTATAAAATTCAATCTCAATTAAACCGGCAACGGCGTACAGCTATGTATATCTAACTAGGACTACAGTACATGATTTTACAATTCACTTTTAATATTGATTAGTATAAGCTCGAATTAATATTTTAGTGTCATAAATATTTTTAGTAGATTCTAATCCTGATGGGGGGGATAATCACAAAAAAAAAAAAAAACAAAAAAAAAAAAAACGGAAAGAAAATATAAAAGTAACTGTACTTCAAACCTTTGTATTTATAATATTGTTAGTACCTAACAATAATGAAAGTATAGTTGAATTGCACAGTATTTTTTTATAATACAGGAGAGTTTGTTTATAAAACTTGCAAGGTCCTCAGAAGGTGTAAGAATTTACATACAGCCGCTTTCCTCTCCTCTCACTTTTTTTACTGAAATCCTAGGCTTAATCCCCTGAAAATAGCCAATAACAGCAGATTCAAAATAAAAGGTCTCACATTACTTTTCAATTTCTTGCTTCACAAATATAAATATGATCTGTTATTTGTTGACTGATTTAGCAAGAACAAAAAAAGATATGATGACATTTTCTTTATTGTTTAAAGGTTTGAAATGGATTTTTAAATGATATTTTTACCATGTATGTACAGGGTGTTGAAAAAGTATGAAACCGCCTTCATATCTCTTAAATGGGTCTAGATACATTATTGATATTTAGTATACCTCTGAAGAACGTTTTTTTCTATCTTTTGATGCAGTTTGTAATTTTTTTTCAACCTAGAGAGTAGGGCCCGGGGAGGATATTGAAAAAATATTAAATGAGAGGCTATGATGTGTTGTTCATCATTTTAAAGCCTATTTTCTTCTGAATAAGGCCCCTTCTTACGTGGGCGACAGGAGCGACGCGACAAGAACGACAAAAGCGTTTCCAGCGGAACGCTAGGATCGTCCATATTTGGTAGATTTTTGTGTTCTACGTGGCCTGGCGATGCGGGCAATACTGGCGTTACGGGCGATACTGGCATTGCACGCCGGTGTCCATCCGAGCGCGTCCTACATGAGCTCCGCGGGCGACATCACCTGTACACCAGCGACAGCAGCTTCACTTTGTGGGCGACAGCAGCAGCAAGATACAAACTCGTTTGTAGCTACAAAATACGCTCGCAACGCTCGTCAACTAATGACGCTCCAATGCATTAACACTGGCTTGAAATTTTGCTGCTCTTTTCGTGTCCCTCCTGTTCTACGTGGCCCTTCCTCTTAGGCCCCTTCCTACGTAGGCGACAGGAGCGACGCGACAAGAACGACAACAGCGTTTCCAGCGGCACGTCCATATTTGGTAGATTTTTGCGTCCTACGTGGACTGGCGTTGCGGGCGACACCGACTGCTAATGTTATCGAAACAGTAAGTTTTACTATGATCTCCAAAGAGAAAAGACAGAAGCTGATGCTTCTAGATAGTTTTGTGTTGTGGTACGCGTATTTGAAAAGAAAGGCGACCGATAGATGTGAAAATAACGTTGTTTTTAAAGAAAGACCGTTCCACCATCTTTATAGATTACGCCAGGACCCGGAACTTCTAAAGTCTCCAAATTTGAGTTGTTAATGTAGGCCATGTTTTTAACAAAAAAGCATAGCATGAAAATGAGGCCATTTTCCTGTATAGACTGGAACGGAAAAAGCTGGATCTCCAGATTTGGGAGTTGGCGTTTTTTTATATTAATGGAAATGATGATTTATTCCACATCTAAAAACAGATTACAAACTAAAATTACAAAACAGCTCGGAATTTACTCTGCCACTTTTTCCAGTAGTGTGGCAGTGCAACTGAAATAAAAGATTAAAGGTTAAACAAGAGTCCAGTCCAATCACTGTAAATGCTTCCTCCTCCGTGTCGTCTGCTTAATACTATTAGTTATTTACAAAACTATATACAAATAAATAAAACAAAATCAAACAAGACAAAACAGAAAGATATACTCTCTTTGAGAGACCTCATTTTAATAATTTTAACAAGAAATGTTAGCGTTAATAAATAAAAAAATATATAAATATAAACATATATAAATATATATATATTGTCTGTCGAATGCGTTCCTTAAACGTTTCCATTATTTCTTCATGTCAGCAGCCAAAAATAATAATAATAATAATGTATCATGGGTTTTAATCAAGGCAGAATTTTTGTTAATTTCTAAATTCTTGGTTTATAATTACGAATCCACCTGCTAACGAAACCTACTGCGTAAACTTCACGTAGTGCGTTTGTTGAGTGTTACGCCGCGCCCCGTCGGGTCGTGTCGGACGTCGGCCTCGGCTACTGCTCGGTTCTGCCCCGTCTCCTGTAGTGTTCCAGCTCAACATACTCTGGACTATAATGATAGCGGTGAGTGTACAACTATGCATTGTTATTATTATTTCCAATAATCAGATTATTCAAGTTGCCACAAGTATGTGGTCCACTCCCGTCATTTAATTGTCGTTACATTTGCATTAATTAACTACTGTCGGCCTCTCGGCGCATAATTTATTAGTGCCCAAGTTTGAAGGCTGTTTACAAAGAAATCAAGAGGCCTATGAAAGATCCAATAAATCCATTGTTTTTCTCGTTTGATTGCACATTGTCATACTAGTTATTCATTTTTTTAATAAATTTTAATATTTTTTATCCCAGTTGGAACAAAATGTACCGGAATGTTTTGTTGTTTTCACTGTGCATAAACTTTACACTTTTATTACATGTCTGCTAATTATTTACTAAAATATAAATGCGATAGATTTACGGGTTTGTGAGCAATAAAAGCGTTTAAATTTGATGTGCAGTAAAAATTAGTACAAATTCCAATACTTTTTGTTCCAGCTAGGATGAAAGTTACAAAATTGTATAGTGAAGTTTTAAAAAAGTAAACAAATATTAAAAATACATATTATGTTACATACAATCATTCTGTAGTTGCTGCATCCTATTGCAATGATATTAATTTATAACACATGTTAAATACATCATATGTTTTCAATAATTAATTTGATTTGACAGTTGTTTTGTTGACATTGTGTGTTAGACATTTTGGGCTACATTACATTAAAGTTGTGGTCTATTTTCATTTATTACAGTTAATTATACAATAATTTTACAGAATCAGAAACATTTATTGGCCCAATGTATGTAACATATGTCATAACGCAAAATTGAACGGGGAAAACAATGGTGTTATTGGATTTTTGATAGGCCTATTAGTTCCTTAGTAAACAGCCTTCAATCTCAGGCACACATAATGTTTGCACCGACAGTAAATAACAATGCTTGTGCTTGGTTTCTCGTTCAGCATCACTTTTAACAAACCAAGGAACTCGAATTAGTTTGTTCGAACAAGTTGTACAGTATATGCATGTATTAACAGTAGCTGGTGAGTTTTACTCTAAGCCATTTCAAACAGTGTATTCAAACATTAGTTGAAATATCAGAGTAGTGTACGGCAGCGATCCTCTAACGGACTCAGAGTAGTGTACGGCAGCGATCCCCTAACGGACTCAGAGTAGTGTACGGCAGCGATCCTCTAACGGACTCAGAGTAGTGTACGGCAGCGATCTCCTAAAGGACTTAGAATAGAGTACGGCAGCGATCCCCTAACGGACTCAGAGTAGTGTACGGCAGCGATCCTCTAACGGACTCAGAGTAGTGTACGGCAGCGATCTCCTAAAGGACAATACCTTAATTTTATGTGTAATGAGATAATAAGGCAGTCATCTCTTGTTAGCCAATGTTCCACTGTACATGCATAGGTGGTTCCAGTAGTATTGCTTATTTACTCATCAAAGAATGTTGAAAACAATAACAAATTGTACATACAAATTGTATAAATAATGTTGCTAAAGGATTGTCTGGAGAAAGGTTAGGGACATTTTTACATGGGCTGTCATGTACACTAAACTTTAACAATTTTATCTATGTGGAAATCATAATTCAAGAAATTAAAACGTCTTAATGATACATTTATAGTTCAAGAATTTTAATTTCAGGAAGACATCGTAGAAAACAGCCCAAAGCCCAAAATATTGTAAATTTACTAACCAGATTTAGCCAGCCAATGATTTTTGTCCCAGTTTTCAGAGTATAGCCACAGCAACATGAGTTTAGTTGAGGAATTTTTACCGTCATATTTTTTCAACAAATCTGTAACAAACAAAAATATTTATAGTACAAATATGTAGTTTATAAGTTATCTTAAAAGCAAATATACGACAGTCGAATTAAATTAATTTTTCACTACACTACTAGAGTTCAGCTGTTTTCGTTGTGTGTTTACAACCTGCGAAACATCATATTTTCAACAGCTGTCTATTGTTTACTACCGAAAGTAACATTGTTTACAACCGAAAATTTTCCACAGTCAACAACACCTGTTTTTAAAACATGTTTCCAATTTAATAAACAGTTAACATTCCAACAATGAGTTTTTATTCCATAGTGTAGTGAAAAGTATCGTTCAAAACTCGAGTGAAAGTGTTTTGTATGTTCTCGACCATTCGAAGTGCTCGACAAGTCTCGCGCTTCAAACATATGGTCTCGAACATGCAAAACCCCACTTTCCACTCTTGTTATGAAATATACTATATTAAATAAATTATTACAGATTTCAAAGAAACATGCTTAAATTATCGACAGTGTTACATTATTTTGGTAATCTTAGTGCATAGGACAAAATATGCGAACGTTATAGGTTTACAATACAGCTAATCGCAGAACAATTCTATTTCAGAGATTATCTTTAGTGTTCAATTGCTTTTTTACTGTAGATCAAAGAATAATATCTTTAGAGCTTGCTGTGTCTCCTGTAAATATATATAACAGTAATTGTACACTTCTTTAGTTCATAATACCTTTTACTGTAGATCAAAGAATAATATCTTTAGAGCTTGCTGTGTCTCCTGTAAATATATATAACAGTAATTGTACACTTCTTTAGTTCATAATACCTTTTACTGTAGATCAAAGAATAATATCTTTAGAGCTTGCTGTGTCTCCTGTAAATATATATAACAGTAATTGTACACTTCTTTAGTTCATAATACCTTTTACTGTAGATTAAAGAATAATATCTTTAGAGCTTGCTGTGTCTCCTGTAAATATATATAACAGTAATTGTACACTTCTTTAGTTCATAATACGTTTTACTCTTCTTTTCAATTGTTTACCTCTGACGCAATTATTGTTATTTAAAATTAATAGACGATGATTGTTTTGAAAATCCAGATCTGAAAATGGACATAATAATCAAAGTTTAATTCATAGTTCTAACTTAGTTTATAATGGTTTAACGAAAAATATGTATTTGCAAACATTTATTGATAGCCAAGCCAACCCATTCATCCAATTTGGTTGAGTTTAAGTTTCCATTCCCCCCTTTAAGCTATATATAAATTGGAAAATTCTTTTTGTTATATAATTAACAAACTAATCAATATGTTCAAATTATATAATTTACAATAAAACCAATATGTTTTTAATTTTTAACTAGGCCTTTCGCCAGCAAAGCTGGCATCATCAGGCAACACAACTTTATTTGTAAACAAACAAGACAATAATTAGTTCTGAAAACAGATGTAAATAATTTAAAGAATATAAGTATAAATATATTGTAAACAATGTATAGTGTGTATACATATATCAGAGTGTATAATTTTTAATAAAATAAGTTGTGTTGCCTGATGATGTCAGCTTTGCTGGCGAAAGGCCTAGTTAAAAATTAAAAATATATTGGTTTTATTGTAAATTATATAATTTGAACATATTATTAAGTGACCAATATCAACTCTCAACTTCACTAAACTAATCAATGTTGATTCCATTCTGGAGGTGATTGTTTCCTTCCTTGTAAAACAGAGTCGCTTCCACTCATTGAAGAATTCAACTATTTAAATATGAAAAAAACACATAATTAATGCTACCCGTGTTATTATAGGCCAACGTTTACAAAACCTCATTCATTTTGTAACAGTGAGTTGGTTTTACATTTTTTCCTGATATCAGATATTCAGATAGTAGCCTACTTCAAGAGTAGATAATTGTCCAGTGTAATTTGGTGTTGATACGATATACATGTTTTAATTTTGCTTTAGCGTATTAAAAATGACAAAAAAGAACGAAATAGATCCCCAAAACAATTACTCGAATTTCTTGTTAAACAGTAAACGGCCTCGTATATATAAGGACTTAGGTAAACAAGGAAAAGGAATCAGTGCATATTTATTATAAATCTTGATAACAAATCTAACATAATAAATGGTTCCAAAAAATTGCTACAAACTTTCACCCATATTAAAACAATAAAATAAAAACTTTAAAAATCACCAGTTTGATCACCTTTATGTTTTTTCGCCATAACTAAAAAAATAGTCAACTTAGAAACATGGTTTTTACTAAAATATTTTAAATTGTAATCCACATCATTCCTGAACATTTAATAAAAATCATTAGAGCCGTTTTTGAAAAAATTCCATTTTCGTATGTTTTTTGCCCATACAAAAAAAAAAAAAAAAATAAATAAAAAGTGAAAAATGTGTCTACATATATTGGATAAATACATCTACATATCAAATTTCATAAAAATTTATCAAACCGTTTGGTTTCCAGCGAACTGCACATACACAGACAGCCACCAACATTTCTTTTTCGAAAACCGCAATTTGTTTGTTCTAAAATGGATTTTTAGACCAACTTGTAAACAATTTTTTTACGATGATAGTATTTTCTCTATGCTAACACATATGGGGGAAAGTAAAAGTAAAACAATATTTTTAAACCAATCATCTGGATCGTCAAAAAAAATCTTCAACACAAAAATATATACAGGGTGTTTCCCGAGAGGTTGGCAAAACTTCAGGATATGATTTTAGACATAAAAATAAGCAAAAAAGTTCCTGTAATCATGTGGCCTATCTCGCCTTGTTAAGTTTCTGTCTGTCTGTATGTGTTTTTTATTTAAAAATATACCTTAAACATGGTTTGAGCTAATAATTTGACACTTGGTATATTTGCTAACCTAGTTAGGGGCAGTTTAAAATAAAATAAGAACAAAATTATCTTTATCAGTTTCAAAATGGCAGCCATAAGAAATGTTAAAAGTTAAATAACTTCAAAACAATTATTTGTATTGAAAATGTATTTACAATACTTTAATTTTCATGTATGCTCTTGTTAGGGGTTTTCACTTGTATGAAGTTTACTGGACCAAATGTATAACTTAATAGTCATTATAAACAGCTGTTTTTAATTATTTTAAAGTATAAATTCCTTAATTAATTATTTTAGGCTGAAGTATGCATTAATGAAGGAGGGCGTCAAAATTGAATAGCATTTATAATAAAAATTTGTGTTTTTTGTTTTATGTAAAATAAATTTCGTTATTAACAAAAGACTATTTTTTTAGGAAACCCTAAACCAGCATACATGAAAAAGTCTTCACATACAAAAAAACTGATATTTAAAATAATTAAAAACAGCTGTTTATAATGACTATGAAGTTATACATTTTGTTCGTAAACTTCATACAAGTGAAACCCCCCAAAACAAGCATACATGAAAAAGTGGCTTAATTTTTTTTATTTTCAAACCCGGATTTTTAAAATAATTGAGGTATCTTTGGATTTATAATTAAATTTTAAAAATAAATTATAATAATACATTTTCTATACAAATAATGGGTTTTAAAGTTATTTAACTTTCAACATTTCTTATGGCTGCCATTTTGAAACTGATAAAAAAATGTTTGCTCTTTTTTTTATTTTAAACTTCCCCTAACTAGGTTAGCAAATATCCAAGTGTAAAATTATTAGCTCAAACCATGTTTAAGATATATTTTTTAAATAAAAACAAGACCAGATAGGCCACGTGTTTACAGGAACTTTTTTGCTTATTTTTATGTCTACTATCATATCCTGAGGTTGTGCCAACCTCTCGCGAAACACCCTGTATATCGCATGGTTTGTTATCAGCTTCTATTTGTCAGTTATGAAGCTGAGATGTATAGGCCTATTTGGATACATGGTAAAGTGATCTCCAGTCACAAAGCTAAGTCCAAATCCGCCATCTAACACTGCCTAAACTGATCCTATCTATGCTGACCAATCCTCCGTAAAGAGCGCGGGGGCACTCGTAACTATGTGATCCATTGTTTGGAGACTCCCGCAGTCACATGACTGATCTACTGCCAATCCCCATTTATACTTCCTAAAAACTGCATCTGCCAACGCCAGTTCGGAACGATTTAAAAAGTGAAACACTCCCTACGAGAGAGGTTCATCCCCCTACAGGTATTGACGGATCGTTAATAAGGAACTTATTACGTTCATCAAAACTGTTCCACGATACAGCCCAGCTGGTATTGGGCCAAGAAGTTTGTTTCTGCCTCAAATGGAAAGCAGTACGTAGAGGTGGGTTTCGAGATTTTAAGCAACCGTTATGACGTGGGAGATCCTGTATAATGGGGTAGGTGCGGGGCATTCCAGATCTTATTGAATTCTGTACGTGTATGGGTGGGTGTGTGGGTCAATACCACTGCATGTGTATGGGTGGGTGGGTGGGTCAATACCACTGTACGTGTAATGGGTGTGTGGGTGGGTCAATACCACTGTACGTGTATGGGTGGGTGGGTGATTACCACTGTACGTGCAGTGCAGCGTTTTTACGGGATGGCTCAAGCTACATTTACGTGTTATCCTTATTGACGTCTTATCTCTGGAGGAGCTATATTGCCACAGCACTGGGAGCCAAGGAGGGTGGATGAGGGAGACAAGGTAGTTGACATTTGCCATCATTACGTGAATAGTAACAATCACGACGTTTCGATTTGGGTAAAACCCAAACCTTTTCAAGTGCTAAAAACTAAATTACATCTATACAAAACATGCTATAAAACTACGTTCTTAACTAATAATCTTATCTACTTTAATAATTATCTACATTTTAACCTAGATCCTAGAATGGAGTACAACAAAAACGAACTTCTACTAAATATTAAAAAAAATATTAACAGGGTTAAATTAATATAGCCAATTAGGCGCTGTCAAGGTCACGATATCAAACGAAAATTGTCAAAACACAATAAAATTAATAATCAAATCAGACTGAAATAGATTACATTAACTAATCATAAATATATGTACCTGAAAAACACTATTAATTTAAAATAACATTCAACATGCACAACAAATTATTATATATGACTCGGAAGGACTGAGACTACTATTACAATTACATTTTAACCTGAAAAGACAACAATTATTAGGAATAAAACAATACAATAATCAAATACTACAAAAATGATGAAGTCTTACGACCCGCAGTGACGATGGCGTCAAGACGTCCCAGGCACGAAGTGAGGATGATACAATCCAAATGCAGTGTCTAAGAAGTTCCCTCTAAGGTGATAAAACACGAGGACAAGACAAACATACACACTACACTTCACAACAACCATACACAGACTGATGAGGTCAGGGACGTACGCTCCGAGATCGCCTAAAATGCGGTGACTCAGGTACGGGGACGTAGACTCATGGGATGTTTAATTGTTGTAGGTGCAGGTGGTGTAGGATTCTGGTTAGATGATGTCATGAGTGTATTGAACTTTTTATCAAGTGTGTTTTTAAGTAAGGGAACCCACATTGGTCCTAGACTTCTATGCTACTTTGACTGATTACTTGTTCATTATTTAGTTTCATAAAGGCACCTTCGATGAATTTACGTTTAAAAAAATGTGGTTCCCTGTGAAGTACAGTACTTTAGTTTTATCCCAGTTAAATCTGTGTTCATTGTTCCAGGCATGTTCAGCTAATTTAGAATGTGTAGTGTTTTCCTTTTTTAATGTTATTTTTGTGTTCTTTAAGCCTAACTTCCAGTGGGTCTCTTTGTTTCCCCTATGTATTTTTCATTGCATTCACAAGTAATGCAATAAACTATATTTTTGGAGGATTGCTCCTCATTCTTTGCTTTAGTTTTAGTTAAAGACTGTCTTAATGTGTTTTGTGTGGTTGAATGATGTTCTGATTTTGTATTTCCTAGCTATGCGTCTAATTTTTTCTGAAAGGTTTAGTGGTGTATATGGAATGGACATTGAATGCTTTAGGCTTTTCTGTGTCAGTGGGTGTTTGTTTGCGTTTTCTTATTTGTTTGCATTTGTTTATGAGAGACTGAGGGTAGCCATTGTTTATTAGATCTTTGGAAACATTGTTTAGTTCATTGTCTAGTTAGTTTTGCCTGAGCATATGGCTCGGGCCCTATCAAAGAGAGAGAAGGCTACACCTTCTTTAACAGTTTGTGGGTGGTTAGAATTGAAATTGAGGTATTTGCCTGTGTGAGTTTGTTTTCTGTAGACTGATGTTTTTAGGCCATGTTTTGTTTTTTCTACATTTACATCCAAAAATGATAATTATTTGTTTATTTCTTTTTCCATGGTGAAATTTAATGGTGGGTGAAACCTTGTTCAAGTGTTTTAAAAATTCTTCTAAATTAGGTTCACCGTGACTCCAGCAGACAAATGTGTCGTCCACGTACCTAAGCCAAACCTTAGGTTTGAGATTTGAGGAAGCAATTGCTTGTTCCTCAAACTCTTCCATGTAGATATTGGCGAAAATAGGTGATAGTGGGGAACCCATTGCCATACCATCATCCTGGCGGTATATTTGACCGTCTATTTCAAAGTGATTACATTCAGTGCAAAGCTGTAAAAGTTCCATTATTACGTGAATAGGCAGTTTGGTACGTTCTGAAAGTTTAGTGTCTTGGTTAAGCCTGTTTTCGATTATTCTTAGAGTTTCTTTTACCGGAATATTAGTGAACAAGTTAACTACATAAAACTTACAAGAATGTCATTATTATTTATGGTCATCGTTTTTTGTCATTTCAGTGAATTCTTTTGAATTCTTTACGTGTGATGGTTGTGTTGTTAGCAAAAGGAGTGATTATTGGAAGGAGAAACTTCCATAATTCACGGGAAGGAGAATCTCTGGAACTGACAATAGGTCGTAAGGGAATGTTAGATTTGTGAATTTTGGGTAGGCCATACATGTGTGGTGTTTTGGAGTGATGTGGTGTTAGCCTACTACGTAAATTACGTAGCCTACACTTTCACCTATTTTCGCCAATATCTACATGGAAGAGTTTGAGGAACAAGCAATTGCTTGCTCAAATCTCAAACCTAAGGTTTGGCTTAGGTACGTGGACGACACATTTGTCTGCTGGAGTCACGGTGAACACAGAAAAGCCTAAAGCATTCATGTCCATTCCATATACACCTAACCTTTCAGAAAAAATTAGACGCATAGCTAGGAAATACAAAATCAGAACATCATTCAACACACAAAACACATTAAGACAGTCTTTAACTAAAACTAAAGCAAAGAATGAGGAGCAATCCTCCAAAAATGTAGTTTATTGCATTACTTGTGAATGCAATGAAAAATACATAGGGGAAACAAAGAGACCACTGGAAGTTAGGCTAAAAGAACACAAAAATAACATTAAAAAAGGAAACACTACACATTCTAAATTAGCTGAACATACCTGGAACAATGAACACAGATTTAACTGGGATAACACTAAAATACTTTACAGGGAACCACATTTTTTAAACGTAAATTCATCGAAGGTGCCTTTATGAAACTAAATAATGAACAAGTAATCAGTCAAAGTAGCATAGAAGTTAGACCCATGTGGGTTCCCTTACTTAAAAACACACTTGATAAAAAGTTCAATACACTCATGACATCATCTAACCAGAATCCTACACCACCTGCACCTACAACAATTAAACATCCCATGAGTCTACGTCCCCGTACCTGAGTCACCGCATTTTAGGCGATCTCGGAGCGTACGTCCCTGACCTCATCAGTCTGTGTATGGTTGTTGTGAAGTGTAGTGTGTATGTTTGTCTTGTCCTCGTGTTTTATCACCTTGGAGGGAACTTCTTAGACACTGCATTTGGATTGTATCATCCTCACTTCGTGCCTGGGACGTCTTGACGCCATCGTCACTGCGGGTCGTAAGACTTCATCATTTTTGTAGTATTTGATTATTGTATTGTTTTATTCCTAATAATTGTTGTCTTTTCAGGTTAAAATGTAATTGTAATAGTAGTCTCAGTCCTTCCGAGTCATATATATAATTTGTTGTGCATGTTGAATGTTATTTTAAATTAATAGTGTTTTTCAGGTACCATATATTTATGATTAGTTAATGTAATCTTATTTCAGTCTGATTTGATTATTAATTTTATTGTGTTTTGACAATTTTTCGTTGATATCGTGACCTTGACAGCGCCTAATTGGCTATATTAATTTAACCCTGTTAATATTTTTTTAATATTTAGTAGAAGTTCGTTTTGTTGTACTCCATTCTAGGATCTAGGTTAAAATGTAGATAATTATTAAAGTAGATAAGTTTATTAGTGTAAGAACGTAGTTTTTATAACATGTTTGTGTAGATGTAATTTTAGTTTTTTAGCACTTGAAAAAGGTTTGGGTTTTACCAAATCGAAACGTCGTGATTGTTACTTTTCACGTAATGATGGCAAATGTCCAGCTACCTTTGTCTCCCTCATCTGATACTCCATCATTAACAAATTTCAAAAACAAAGGAGGTGGAGTTGACTCAACTGGAACATTAGAATCAAGAATGGGTGATATTCTATTGTATAACAGCCTTTCTAGCAACTTATAACAAACACTAAGAAGAGATGTGCGATAAACTTCCACTCGTTCACGATCTTTTCCAGGCTTCAGAACAGCTACTACTCTTGATCGCTTGAATGCTTTTGGCAAATTGCCTGTAGCTAGTTAATCTTATTGTAGACTGTTTGAAGCAAGTGTTTCACTTTGATGCAGCAGAAGTTCCGGAAAGATACCTTCAAGACCGGCTGCTTTTCCTGCTGGTATAGCAGAAATCGCTTTGGCTATCTCTTCCTCTGTGAAATGTCTGAAGACTTCCAGGGGTGACATTTGCCTCTTTTTTATTTCATTCAACTTGTAAAGCACATGTTTGTCAGAAGGATGGCGGGTTGACTTTGATAAGCTGACTATCCGTTTAGCTGACTATCCTTTGGGCGGAGCACATCTCTTTGATTTGGAGATTTACCAGTAGAGAGTTTTCTTAAAAGTGACCACACTTTTCTAATGCGGTGTGTGGTAAAGTTTATATCTTTAACAGTTTTAACCAATTTTTCTCTTCTGGTACTGTCAATATAGTGCAGCAGCAGATTAGCTTTGTTGGAGTTTTTGGTGGCATTAAACTCTTTGCAAAGGTCATTTGATTCCTTACTCCATCCTTTCTGTATCCTCTTGGTATACAAGCTTTAGCAATGGACGAGACGAGATTTGTAAAACGATCGTAATTTCTTATTGTAAGAGGAATCAACCTGATACTATCTTCAAGACTAGTGGTAAAGGCCTCCCTGTGTGATTTATTAAAATTCTATCTAGTCCGTGGAAAAGATCAAATTATGGGAATTTGGATCCCCAATGAAACCAGTACTGGCCTATGTTGAGAGTGGGGAAAAGCATCAAGAACACAAATATAACGTTTATTTATAATCTATAACCAAGTGGATTACAATATCAAAACTTACGAACGATCAAACTATCATTTTATATATTCATTTGTCCTTATATGCAGTTAATACATACCTAACAAATACTGTACGTATTTTATAATACCTATATTTTAATATTTTTAATTAATGTTAATAATATCTATCACTTATAAAGATAATATCACAAAAGATTAGCAAAGTTTCAAGTGATCAGGTAATGTCAAAAGAAGAAAAAAATCAATAATTATACAGACCAATCTATCCTGAAGCCTAGTTCCCACTTGGAATCGATATTTCTAGCAAATACCAGTTTTCAAGCAGTTTCTTTTTTCTTCTTAACGTTTGTAAACAGTTTGCAAACTGTTTGTCAACTATTTGCAAACTGTTTTGAAACAACAGAGAAACATTTTGTCATTCATTTGTGTCCACACAAGCAGGACGGTGTTTCCCGAGATGTGGACTGAAAACGCATCCGAACCATCCCATTTCTTGGGCGAACTGCCTCTTTTTTATCACACAGTGCCTTGTGTCACGTCGAAATTGTATTTTCAAAACCTTTATTTATTTATTATTTTTTAATATCATCGGTGCTCAAGTTAAAAACTAGTGCGATTTCCTTTAGTTAGGGCGTCACCTTTCTTATCCCTGTTTTTAATACTGGAGAAGTTATGTCCTACAAAACTCTACGGGAATGAAACTCTTCAATTAAATTTGAAATATGTTCCTGGTTCCACGCAGTAGTACACATCTTGAACGGTTACGACCGGTATTGCACAATTACAAGTCGCCTGATATCACCGCTGACGCACGATGACTCATTCGAGTTTCCTCTTCCGTTATAATTTTTTTCTTCTAGACAGAAACATGTTTGCGTGTTTTCCATTTGGTCTTGAAAACAGAAAACACTGTGTCTCGGTCCCAGAAACACGCTTAAATATCTACAAACTGTTAGCAAACATTTACAGCACCAAACATTGGAAACAGTTGAGAAACAGTTTGCAAACACTGATTTCGGAAACATGTTTGTAAGAGGGGACTAGGCTTCAAAACATAACCCTACTGAAAGCATATCCGGCGCTAATACGCTTAATTATAGCCCAATTGCAAGACATTTTCCTTATTACGTAATCAGGATTTTCGTTATATTTTAGTACCCATATTGCTAGATTTAAGGGAAGAAATGTTTCCCGTTTTTCATTTTCGTTATTTTATCGGCTATTCCACTGAAAAACCCCGAGGAATTTTGTTTCTTACCTTTGTTGTAGTTATTAATCTAAATAAATACAAAAATTCATTTACGCATACCAAGACATTACTAATAATTATATAATAGGAAAAATAGATAATACCTTTGAATTTTTTTTATAAAATATGTTTTACTGTGATGCAGGTAAGTAATAAATTGAAAAATAACATATGAACTAACCTAAAATGGGTTAAAAATAAAAATTGTACAAAATAATTATTTCTGTCAATTTCAAAACACACTCTGAATATTCAAAGTTACGTATGTGAAGTAAAAAATAGTGAAAACATGTAAATATACTGGTAAATTTAACAACCCCCTTCCTGACTCAGTTTCATTTATTAATTTTATAAAATACTATGGTCTTCTAGTGAGGTTAATCATTGGAATAGGAAACCCCTATATTGATAGATGCAGTCACAAGTAATTTATAATGTTAGGAAACTTGAGTCAAAACTTACAATGAGGTAAACTCAATGAACATATAAAACCAATAGAAGGAGCATGTACACAGGGGACGCCGAGCCTGTCTGTGAGATTGACAGAACCTTGCTCGCTCTCGGAATAAACTACATTTCAACTTACTTGGAATAGAATGTAGTTTCAAACTTTATTTGAATATAGACCATTGGTTGTTGAGTTGAAGATAACAGGAGCTTTGCAGGTAATTTTTGAGACCTGCGTACATTTTTTATACCCATAAAAATGTTATTTTTCATTTGAGTTTTAAAATATGACATAAACAGTCAGTCGGCTACCATCGACTTTTTGTTTAATTTGGTCATATATGTGATCAAAGCGAGAAAGTTTTAGTGAATGTTTTTTATGGATTTTTTCCATTTACGACTAATACTTAGTACTGAATCTTACAATACGTCCGACACGCTTCGCTTTCCGACTGACTAGGGATCGGTACCACACGGCCTAATCTGCGATTGATACAAGGGTTTTATGTAGTAGGCCTACTGTTGGGACGTGAGTCAAAAATAAACTAGACCATCTTCTAAAGTCCTACGAGGACAAAGAGAGCCAAAGACAAACTGAACCACTTTAGGTTTTGAATGAGACTTTTTTTGAGTCTCATTCAAAAAAAAAAAAAGAGTCTGAAGCACCTTGATGTCATGTCGTTTATGTTTGATGGGAGTGTCTCGATTCCTGAACAAAATGGTTTCCGGCCTGGAAAATCGACCGTAACTAATTCCAGTGTCTACTAATCGTATACACTGTTACCTTTTCACGTAAGCAACAGTCACACTGTATATACAGTACTTTGAATACTCTACAACCTTTGACAGGGTCTGTCATGTCCGGTGATGGCAAAGCTTCAACTATGGGAATCAGAGGTAATTTCTTAGATTGGTTTGAGAACTACCTGGCTGTGAGGACACTGACAGTAATATTTGCATCGGAAGAGTCAACCTCAACTATTATTGTTTCATCTGAAGTCCCTCAGGGGTCATATCTCGGACCTTTGCTGTATATCTTTTTTAATGATGTCACAGACGCACTAAGATATTTGTTATTTTCCGAAGATATAAAGAGTTTCACTGAGATTATATTTATACAGCAACAGTTAGAACTTGAGGAGTATCTCAGAAAGTTCTAGTATTGGTGTTCTAAAAATGCAATGGAGCTTAATACAAACAAATGTTTCGTTTTGTGCTTTGGAAGAACGAAGAATCATCTGATATTTGACTATTAATTATTAATGGTACCCAAGTTAAGTGGGTTGGAGGTCAAACACCATGACGCCTACTTTGGACCCAGGCTTACACATTGAGAGGATATGTTCTAAAGTTAATTCCATCTTAGGTAAATTCTATCTAACAGTGTCTTTTCTACCCTTTTCTGTGTCTCACTATTCGTCCTATTCTTGAGTACGAGTCATGTGTACCATGACGCATCACAGAAATGTGATATCCACTATCTGTATGTTAATATGAGGAAATTGAGAGCAGGCCTAATCACAATCTATTGCCACTGTTACCAAGGATAAATGCCCTTAACCCAATCTTCCTCTGCAAATTTTTCAATGGTGTTGTGGATTGTCTAGAGCTGCTCGTGTACAGTTTTCGCCACCTCTCACCCAAGTACAGTTTTCGCCACATTTAGGGCTGTATGTAAATTCCTACACCTTTTGAGGGTCTTGCACGTTTTGTAAACTCCTACACCATGAGATCAGGTAAGAAATGGTCGTGCCAAAATGTAAAATCCGACTCCTAGGCCGGTCCGGCGGGGTGAGTAACCGGATGTTTGTAATTTGAGCGGATGCAATGTCCTATCTCTCCTGTAGTTATACAGAAGTATTATATCATTCAAACTTAGCTTTCAATTATAAATAAGTACTGTGTAATTTAATTCAAGGTATATAGAATACACGGTAGGGGCCACGGCGAGGATGCGCAGTAGACAGCCGCCTGCATGACGTCAGTGAGGCAGCCGCAAGGATTGAAGAACATGGCGCTACTCCGGTTACCCGGAAGTAGAAGTAGTGGCGAGCTTCTACTTAAAATTCCACGGTTCAGATGATTAAAATGTGTCCAACACACATATTATTTTAATCTGAATTAATGAATGATCGTAGCGATGTATTTGTCACCGGAATTATACAATTTTGCAAAATTTGCCTACTGCCTAGTATTTACAATAGCTAAAATGTTGGGGAGTTTTATGTTAGGCAGGCCCCCTTGCCTACTGCCTAGTATTTACAATACCTAAAATGTTGGGGAGTTTTATTTTAGGCAGGACCCCTTGCCTACTGCCTAGTATTTACAATAGCTAAAATGTTGGGAGTTTTATTTTAGGCAGGACCCCTTGCCTACTGCCTAGTATTTACAATAGCTAAAATGTTGGGGAGTTTTATTTTAGGCAGGCCCCCTTGCCTACTGCCCAGTATTTACAATAGCTAAAATGTTGGGGAGTTTTATTTTAGGCAGGCCCCCTTGCCTACTGCCTAGTATTTACAATAGCTAAAATGTTGGGGAGTTTTATTTTAGGCAGGCCCCCTTGCCTACTGCCTAGTATTTACAATAGCTAAAATGTTGGGGAGTTTTATTTTAGGCAGGCTCCCTTGCCTACTGCATGGTAAAGTACATTTTCGGGTTCCGTCATCGGGGCAGGCCGAGCTGAGCACAGTAATTTATATACACCACAGTGTGCAGCTATTTCGTGTTCAGCTGTACTTCGTTTATGATATGTGTATGAATAGGAGGAGTGTTTAGTTGGCAGTCGGTTGTAATTCAACGCCCATAGCTTAATTAAATTCGTTGTAGTAATATTAACATTTACTGTGAAGTAGTAATTACTTAACAGTCATTTAAACTATTAGCCTCGCCTTATGAGTATTTTTTTAAACATTGTATTAGTTTTCAAAACAAATATCTGGAATAAAAATTACGATTTACTACGCAGCTAGAAACTTGTCATTGCTTTATGATAAGAAATCGTACATAAAGGCTTCTTTGTGAATAAATGAATCTTATTTTCTAACGATACATTAACTGCTATATAGTTAATATTAACTGTTGTCTACAAATTTATGAGGCAAATTACACTTTTATACGCAGATTGTGTATATTTAATTACTAATCATAATTTAATTAGGCAACTTCATGGGGAAAAAATCGATGTCAGTCGCCACATCAAAGCGTTACTATAATTAGAAATGTTATTCCCACTACAGAATAAACCAAACTTTTTTTATTAGCCTGTAAAATTACAGGTAGGCCTACGCAGTAAATGTTATGAAAATATTCGTACAATAAATTATAAAACATCAATGATTTTGTATTCAACTCTTTTAGCATTTAATGTTTGCCTAAAGGGGTCCTGCCTAAAATAAAACTCCCAACATATTAGCTATTGTAAATACTAGGCAGTAGGCAAGGGGTCCTGCCTAAAATAAAACTCCAACATTTTAGCTATTGTAACTATGGTCTCTACGTTTGCCGGCCTTCCCGTGGCGAGACTGGATATTCCATTTATTCACTGAACAAATGGTTAACTAACAGGCAAACACACATACTATTAATAATTAAATTAACCTTTCAAACAATACTTTTTGAGGATTTAAATATTTTTTAAATGGGTGTCTACGTTTGCCGGCATCCCCATAGCGAGACTGGATGGACCATGCTTCAGTTGATCGAATGGTTAACTAACAGGCAACTGAAATCAATTAATAACTTTAGTTTTTTAACAGCTTACTTTTAAAATCACTATTTCCGTATGTTTCCCATGTATCATACGATTTTTAAAAGAATCGGTAAACTCTTTTTTATAGACATTGTTGAGATACTGCAAATATACATGTTTTGTAAGTTTGGCGATTTCCTCGAGCTTAGATTGTAGTGTTTGATGTTATGGATGCAGTAGTTTGGTAACATCCTATTAATAAGGAAAACTTGAAAGGAAATCATATTTATATAGATATGGTTCTGCAACCTTTCCCCAAGATGGTATGCAAATATATCCGGATGCTCAGTGGAGAAGGGGGTGGTTCTTGAAAAAGGTCCTTGAAGATAGAGGGAACGATCAGACTTTCTTGAGTTCTTAAGTTTGCTCGGTGAGAGATAGGGCGCCACCTTGTTGTAGGCTAGTATAATGTGCAGGGCTCTACAAGGAACATGACTCCTGCTCCCAAAAGAAAATACTGACCTGGCTCCCTACTACCATATATACAAGATATATTTTCAACCCAGGCCTTTGGATTTCAATGGTTAGATTGAAATCTGCTCAAGATAAAATTTTTATAATACAAAATATCACCTGTTTACCTTGTACTCAATTACATCTAGGTAGGTATGACTAAAATTCAGAACACACAAGTTTAAGCTTAATAAATGAATAACTTGAATTTAAGAGAAAATCAATTATGTTGTACACACACAAAAATACAACGAGTTTGTAGAATTAATCTTGGAGCGCTCCACTGCCTTAAAAATCAGAAATAGGCTTACTAGCCATCAAATTAACAATTAAACACAAATAAATAACTAAAGACAAGACTACGTTTTACACCAATAACATATACTTTTGAACTATTAAGTAGTCTGAATGACAAGCTAAGTTTAAATTTTACATAATAACATAACATAAAGGGCGGAGGGCCGTTAACTGGAGGCAGATCCAATGTTCCAAAGACCACTAACCATCAGGAGGCCATGTAAGTTAAATCAACTGTTTACTCACCCAATAGGAGTCACTACACATACACCCAGTCCAAACCGTGATAGGAAATAGTCGTGATCAGTATCTTTGTGATCTGCTTCTTTTGCAAATTATATCTTTAATCGCATTTTACTATTTCTTAAAATGTTCTGGTGTCATGAAATAGTTTAATATTTTAACAGAAATAACTCTCCAATGGAAATTGTACCAATCATCTTGTTTACTCAAACATCAATAAAAAGCCCTCAACTTTTCCATGGCAACCTAAACAGCTGAC
This sequence comes from Stictocephala bisonia, assembly GCA_035578905.1. NCBI lineage: Eukaryota > Metazoa > Arthropoda > Insecta > Hemiptera > Membracidae > Stictocephala > Stictocephala bisonia. Next base: position 31,698 of record JAQJVL010001366.1, on the reverse strand, counting down.
TTTAAGAACCATATATTTCAAGTGCTAACAAGTCACTCTCAAATTCAAAGTATTTTAATGTAATTGAATTTAACGTACATAAGTATTTAAAACATTTAACACATATAACAAAACAGATAAGACTTTACATATTATTTTACAAAATGATTTTTAAGAACAAACATGTATAGTTTTAGTTTCTCTCAATAATTCTATCAATTTAATTTCCAATTCTAACATGTTTCCAAAGGCGTAGGTTTAAGTAATCTATACGTTTTTATAGTTTTTTTTATTTTTTTTTTATTTTGATGTTAATATTGAATTAAATTATGTCAGGCAAAACCAGAGCAAAAAGTATGGTAGTAGTTCACCTTGGCCTTTTTGAATTTCGGCTCCAAATTTACCACTGTAGACTGTAACATTTCACACGTCACAAACACCCCCCCCGCCTCTAGAAAATTTCATAAATTTTCTTCACTGGATGAATTTCTTGAAATCAGCCACATGCCAGTTCCCAATACGTTTGCCTTCCAAATCAGCCAGGGTGTAAACCAAAGGGGAAACTTTCTCCGCCACAACAAATGGTCCTACATACTTAAGTGCTAGTTTTGCTGCAAAATACTGCGCTGCGTCTGACTGTGGATAGTTCCTCTTCAAAACGACATCTCCTATTTTGTACTGCACCAGTCTTCTGCGAAGATTGTAGCGACGGGCATTCTTCCCATGAGCGTCCTTCAGCCTATCCGCAACCTCTTGATAGATGTTTCTCAGCTCTTTTAGTTTGTCACCATATCGCCTTGAATCCTCCGGAGAAGGTACACTAGAACCATCGTCCAGAACCTCAAATCCTGCACCAGCAGTGGCAAGTTCTCGCCCGAAGTACAGGAAGGCTGGTGAATACTGAGTAGTCTCATGATACGCTGTACGTAGTGCAAAGCCTATCTTGGGTATGTACCTATCCCATTCTCGGTGATTATCCTTCACGTACGCCCTCAACATTGTGACAATATCACGATTGACTCTCTCTGCGGGGTTGGCTTGGGGATGACGACTAGCATTTAGAAGGATTCTGATGTTATACTGCTTCGCAAGGTTAGTCACCGGCCCACCAGTAAATTCGGAGCCATTATCACAGATTATATAGGCTGGAATACCATACACCATGAATATATCGTCCTCTAAATGCTGGGATACCAACTTGGCTGTTGCAGCTCGTAAGGGACATAAAACGGAATACTTTATGAATGTGTCCGTAATGACCAACATATATTTGAAGCCCTTCAAGGACCGAGGCAAAGGTCCTATTAAGTCAGCAGCTATCATTTGCCAAGGTGCATTAACGCCACGTCTGTTCCCCATCAGGCCAGCAGGAAGTTGTTGGTCGTATTTAATACGCTGACACACATTACAACGAGAAACATATGTAGCCACATCTTTCCGCATTTTCGGCCAGTAGTAGCGTTGATGGGTGCGTTTGTACGTTTTCAGAACGCCTTGGTGACCAGCAGTTGGCTCATCATGACACTCTGCCAGAGTTGATGGACGAAAATCTTTGGGGATGACTAATCTCCAGTTATTGTTTTCAAGCATAGGTTCCATAGTATGCACGTTCTTCCAAAGTTTTCCTTCTTCAATTCGCCATTGACTGTATTGCTCTGGGTGTTTAGAAACTTTCTGGATCATGCCCATGTACCAACGATCCTTAGTTACAGTGGGTATGTTGATGACATCACAGTGAATTGGTTCTTCCGTATGGAGTTCATGTGGAGTTGTCCATGATATTAGATCTGGTACTACGTTGTCTTGGCCCTTCCTGTGAACTAGGTGGATGTCGTACGGTTAAAGTCTTAGAGCCCACCGTGCCAAACGTCCCGTTGGATCATTCAGATTGTTTAACCAGAGCAGACTGTAGTGGTCAGTTACCACAGTGAACCTCGTACCTTCTACGTATGGTCTAAACTTTTCCACAGCCCATATTACTGCCAGGCACTCCCTTTCAGTGGCAGAATATTTTTGTTCTTGGCGGGTCAACGTGCGGCTAGCATATGCTACAACCCCTTCGCCTTGCTCATATTCTTGACTGAGTACCGCGCCTATACCAACACTAGAGGCATCGCACGAAATTGTGAAGGGTTTTGCGAAATCGGGGCATGACAGGATCGGAGCTGTTATAAGACAAGACTTTATGTCATGGAACGCCTTTTCTGCTTCTTCCGTCCATTCAAACTTGGTTCGCCGTCTGAGGAGTGATGTTAGAGGGTGCATCCTAGGAGCAAAGTTGGAGATAAACCGTCGGTACCAGGACGCCATGCCGGTAAATTGTCTCACTTCCTTTTGATTGCGAGGGATCGGAATGTCCACAATTGCCTTGATCTTATCTGGATCAACACGCTGTTCGTAAAGACATTTTATCAAAATATTATGACGTAGATCTTAATGAAAAGAGGATCTCTTCAGTACACATTTAATAGATAAAACATCTTCATCATTGTTCAGATTTGTACAACTCTCTTTGATGCTATTTATTTTGTGACATTTAACTTGTTATAACCCTTTTATTGACTGGTTTAATTTACCCTGAACTGTAACAAGAACAGGGGCGTATTCTCAACATATTCAAAACCATTTTTACCCACGCGCGGGTTGTTCCCAAACAAATAGCATGATTGATTAATGTTGTCATACACTAATATAACCAATCTACGACCTATCAAAATTGTTTTCATAGTATTTTACTGTCACTGGCGAACGAATAAGCCATTTATATTTTTGACAATCATTAACACGGTACTTATTTATTGTTTATTACGTGATAAGTGACATTAACTATGATTGAACCACTGTAGTCTAAGTGTATTATTGAGCGGGAGGGTCAATACCACTGGTCATGAATTGGATGTGTGGGTGTGTCAATACCACTGTTACTGTACGAACGTGTACACTGTGATGATGTACATCAATGATATAGTGACCAATTTGACAGGCACAAATTTCACTGTGTTTTATGCTGAGAAAATTGAGTTGGTACAAAATTACTTTTATTACTGTGAAATAAAAATTAAATAGTTTTAAAGTTGTGCACAAAGACAAACTTCAAATCACGAGTATAAACTAGATGTTTTAATGTCCAACATCAATAAGCTACGTAGCCAGTGGTCTACAACCTGTTTTGAAAACAATAATATAACCTCAACTCTCAGTTGACTGTTTTTTAAAACCATTTTTTATGCAAAACACTGACCAGAGCAAAACAAGTATCCCCTGATTGAGATAATCAAGCTTTTGCGTCACTTTGATGCTTCAGATATGTACTCTAACATTGAGATTGCACTGAGAATGGTTTTATGTGCTCTTGCTACTAACTGCACGGGAGATAGATCTTTCTCCACTCTCCGGTTGTAAAGAATTACCTATGGTCAACAACTGGTCACGATAACCTTTCATCACTGACACTGCTGAACATCGAGGGGACATCATATATATATTCGTCCAGCAAAAAGGAAGAAGGAAGGCTCTATAGAAAGAATGAAGATTTTCAATGAGTGCTTATATGATTAAAATAATAGGAACTATTTACTTGTTCTATTTGTGCTAGTATTAGGCTAAACTTATAAAGACTCGATACTTATAAAAAGTCACTCGATGTTTAGTATTAGTAGGGGTTACATATTTTCAATTTATGTCGTAAGATTTTTATTTCTGTTATTCATTTTCATAGCTTTTACATACTTGTTTGTATTAATTTAGATAGGCAATCTCTTAATCGAACGAAAAAATGTAATTTTTAAACTAGTACAATTTACTATTTATATACAAAATATCTAGCTTTACTTTAAAACAGTTTTTGTGTCACGTTATCAAAATACTTCAAGTAAGCGGTGTTTCTGAGATTAAACCTATTTTATAATATAATACAGAGTTTTTTTTATTTATTTTCTCACATGACTAAATTGAACAAAACCAAAGTTATTAACCAATCTTTTGTTAATACATTAACTGTATTTTGTTAAGCCCAGAACCATGTAAATATGTAAATTCCTCAAAAAACTTGCAATTATAAAATTCCATCGTGAGTTATGTTTAGGCATTTAACATATACATGGGCTTGATATCATTTGTATCATTTTAACCAGACTATGGAGCGGAAAAAATTATTGGCCTAGGGCGCTAAAGTGCTTAATTCGGCCCTGCAAATGTTTATTGTAGGCTAAATAGGAAAATTATAAAGTATTTTTTTCTTGATAAAATACTCCTAAGGGATGGCCACCGCCTTTAAAAGATTCCATAAGGATGACATTGGGTTGATTTTAGGAAATTAATAACAGCTGTTTTGTAGAAAAATAAACATGTTTATTTTGTAAATTTGGTAACTGAACTATATAATTTTTATGGAATTTTGCTTTTGAATCACAGAGATCCGCTAAGAAAGAATTCCTTAAAATTCCGTTTCTCCATGGACACAGTAGATACAGTCCCTCCATGGGCATTCATCAATATTGGTTTGGGGGGGGCTCGAGCCCCCCCCCCCTCCTATGAGATCCCAAGTTAACCACATTTTTTGCAGATTGTGCAGTAAAAACAAGATGGTCTCAAAAATACAAGTCTATTAGGATATTCAAGGAGCATTTCTTGTTAATCAAGGAAGCTCTTGATAAGCTTTCTAATGATCGTGAAGTCAATGCAAACACCCGCTCCCATACCAACTGCAACTACTTCTGTCAAATTTCACAATTTGCTTAGATGTGTTCGCCAGATATTCTTCATGTTTGGAACCAGTAGTAAACAAACTCCAGTGAGCTGAGTGCGATTTACAGACGGTGTCAAGGTATAATAATAACGATCTTCAAATTTTGAAAACGATGTAAAAAAACAATAGGCCTAACTGCCTAAATGGATAAAGCAAATTTAGGTAAAAAATGCGCAAAATCATCCATTTTGTACCTAAATTAAAAAAAAAATGTCTGGGGAAGGACTCCGGACCTCCCTTTTTACTTGAGGGTATTCCATAACCCCTGGCCCCCCCTTATGGAAATATTAGATGGACGCCCATGATCCCCTCAAAGTTTCCTTTTTGCTATAAGAATGCCATTGAAATTAATTTAATTTATTCCAAACTGCTGATACACAAAAACACAAACATGACAAAAAAGATTTGCTAATTTAGTTTTCATAGTAAAATGTTTAGGTAATTTCTACTCACTTTGCATCACCCTAAAGTAGATTTATAGGGCTTACTAGACTATAACAATTAGTTATCTTAGAGGACGGCAGCAGTCTGAGCTTTTATTGATGTTATTGTTTAAAGAGAACCAAAGAGGAAAGGGTAAGCAAGACCACCCCGTAGCGAAGCAAGGACTGTCAGCTAGAATTTTATAAAACTTAGAAATAGTTGTTCACTTTATTATTTAATATTACATGGGTTATTATTTTTTAATATTCTATGCGCTATTCTTGCACGGGGAAAACAGAGTTCTACAAATTACTTTAACACTAAATGTTATTAAACAGTTATATTAACACTAACCTCGATGTATTTCTGGAAATGTTAGTAGTTCAATTTTCGGTTCCTTCAACAGGTAACAAGTTTATTGCATAATATTGCCATGTAGTCAATGTGAAAAACAAAAACACACGTTCTATTGTTGGTGTTTCAATACCTTTACGAATCAGCTGAACAGTACAAGGGTAATGGGTCGGGCATTCAAAGTCAAAGGCATCTAAACCATTTCCCTCAAAAATACAGTAAAGTTGGAATTGTAATCATAAAAATATGTAGCTTTTAGATTTGTCCGTTCCTAAATTGCGTAACGCTAAAATCGGCGTTGTCAACAGTTGTTATCAAGAGGCAACTGTCTGACTCGATTTTACAATCTGTTTGACTCTGTGATAGAGTTCTTGGAAAACAAAGACAAAGAATTGCACTACAACCTCATCACTTCAAAGAATGATATTAGGTACTTGACAGACATATATAAATTATTTAATGATGTCAATCTCCAACTTCAAGGTGACGACTTGAATTTGATTAAAACAAAAAAATGTCATTGCTGCTTTTGTAGCCAAACTGCTCTTATACAAGAATAATATCGGCAGACATGAGTTTCACAATTTCCCTAATTTGTCAGCAGTATCCTTCAACATCAACGACGACTTGCTTGTTTATTACCATCATTTGGAGAACCTCCACAGTGATTTCACAGAACAATTCCAGAACATTTTAAAATTGGAAATACCGGTCTGGGTGTTGGATCCTTTTTCAAATGTCAACACAGCAGGAACACCCCAGCTGGAAGAAGAACTCATAGAACTGATAACGAACGAGGAAATAAAAATAAAATTCAAAAATGGATACCAAGAATTTTGGCTACAAAAGCCAATCCCGCAATTGTACCCTGGATAGTATGTTTAATATTATACTGTTGATGCACTACAAGTTTAATCTTCAGCTGTTAAACAAAAACAAATGAAATTAACACGTTTTAAATAGGCTAAGTAATACCATTGATTTTATACACAAATATAAAATGATTTTAAGTGTATATAATGAAGGGTAATACCATTGGGTATTTATACTAATAAGTAGATAGCAATGCAAGAAATGTGAATGAAATACTGTAAATAAATTAAATATTGTGATTTTACGTTATACAGTTAATCTACTATTATGTTTAGTCAAAAGTCACATGCCGAGGTCGAAGGCCGAGGTTTAACGAGCGCAGCGAGAGTCTGGGTTGGCACGCGAAGCGTGCAGAGGCGTACCCTAGTATTTATATATTTATACATTAATATGACTGATAGTTTAAGTTTAACATAAATCTACTTATAAATATTGTAAACATATAGGTATCCTTGGAATGAATATAAAACACTACTGTACATTATATTGAAAAATAAAAATGTACATATTACATGACAAGTTGGTAAATTTCTGGTCAGTTTAATGTTACTATTTTAACTATATCTCAGTAGTTAAAGTATTAACTTACTTTATTATCTTTAATAAGGACCTAGACTTTTAGGTCCTATTTATAATACTGTATTTATTTAGTTAGGCTATACATCAATATGAAAATGGCTGATTGCGTGCAATTTATGATTACATTTGGGATTTGCACAAACTGGCAACGAAGTGGGCCCGCCAACCCCTCAATTATCTTATTACAGACATCCGGCCGGAAATGAATCACTATTAGGCCTTTATTGAAAAGTGAATTAAAAGATATATATATATATATAAATATTTTTTAAATACAGGCGTTTTTGTTGCTATTTAAGTCTATATTTTGTGTTTCCTCTTCATTCGTTTATTTCTCAGTCTTTCTTTACTCATCTGTGACAGTGGTTGTGAGTTCTGTGTAGATCGAGAAGTTGTAGAATACATTCGCGGGGTTGGTAGAATTAGAACAATAATGGTTGGTAGTAAAGGGAAAACACTTAACAGTCAGGCTAGGGCGACTGTTCTGAGTGTCGTGCGATATTTCCATCAGGAGAAAACAAATAATGGACCATTCATAAATGTGAATCAAGTTTTAAAACGGGTCGCAGAAGCTTGTAATAAAAAAGAACGTTAAGTTATAAATATTCAAAATCAAGAGAAGACAACTGAAAGAAACGCCAATGGGATGTCGGTAAGGACAACAGCAAGTAACAATGAAATAAAATGAAACCAGGTGCAGACAATACTGATGCAATAAGGCGACACGTGTATCCTACTACAACATAAGGGAAGTGCCTACTGTACCTAAACTGTTGAAAATTTTATGTGAATGTGGACTTTTAAGGGGGAAAAGCACTTCTCTACGAAACATTGTAAAAAAAAGTATAAACAAATTAATAAACGTAAGGTACTCCGTGAGAAGCCCAAAGTTGCATTAGCAAGGTATCGTTTTGTACGGGCTTCAAGAAATGTTGGTTGGAAGAAATTGTATTTTTGGACGAGACGTGGGTTAACAAAAATACCACAAAAAACGTAATGGATAATGCCTCCTACCACTCTAGGATATTAGATAAAGTACCAACTACGAAAAATAAAAAAAGGTGATGTAATTGAGTGGTTAGCGCGAAAAGTTATATAGTTTAGTCCTAATTCAATCAAACTAGAACTTTTAGAAAAAAACATTAAAAAACATAAACCTTGACGCCCTGAGTAGATGGCGGTACAGTATGGACATAGTGTTAAGACTGCCCCCCATCACTGCGATACAACCCCATAGAATGGTATGGGTCTGGCTCAAAGATTACGTGAAAGAGCGAAATGTTACGTATAAGTTATCTGATGTTGAAACATTGTTTAGAGAATCTATAAACAACTTTACGTCCGAGATGTGGGCGAAGTACGTCTCACACACTAAAGCCTTGGTGAAAAAAGCTTCGGAAGCAGAGGGACTGCATAATGAGGACGTGGAACAGTTTATAATTAGTCTAGGGGTGGGTGACGATGATGACATGTATAGTTACTGTGACAGTGGCAGTGAAGAGGGAGATGTTGATGATCTCCAAGAGTACCAGTTCCATCCAGGAGTGTCTGAAGACCTAGGTGTCTCACCGTTAGATTAGAAACAAGATTAAATATACAGGTAAATAATAATTGACTGTATAGCTACCAGTAAAGCTAGTTCGTTCGATTTAAAATATCATATTAAACTAGTAGTTATCATTTTTACATATTTATTACATGCAAAATAATGCAAATTATCTTAAAATAAAAAAAAACTAGCAATCATCTACAATTTAAAAAATTAGAACACATATTTGGGCTTTCCAGGAAGCGCGCCCGAGAGTATAAACAGGATTATATACATGTAAAATAACAATTTATTTTATAGATGTATAACGAGGCTTACAACTGTGCGATATGAATTATATTTACATATTTATTATCAGCAAAGTAAGGCAAATTGTCTTAGAAATAAAAAATATTTACAATCTTCAAGGATATAAAAATTCTAATTCATAATTTTGAAAGAGTATTTAGGAGGCACGCCAGAGAGAAACGACTACAGATAGAACAGGTACCAGGCGGCGGATGCCCACCGCTGTCGTGCGGCGTTGCCGATACCGTTTCAAGTTAAATGCTAAACATCTCAAATGCATACTTAGCGCGCAGAGACTATATTATAGTTATGACTATTATAGTTCAATGTGCCCTGGAGCGACGATGGTCGATTAAAGAATAATATGTAAATGAAAATAAACCAACCATCTCATGGTATGCCGTGCCAGAATAATTGCCGTGGTTTATAAAACGTGTTCTATATTTCAAAATAAAATTTGACAAACACTTTTAGTATAGTAAATATTCATTCTATTATTGAAAAAAAGAAAAACTGTATAATTAAATATTGCCTATTTAATTACTATCGCGTTCATTTTAGTATAGTGTTAAACTAAGTATTTTATAAGTAAATTACTTAAACAACATATTTATAATATGTTTTATACAATTATTTATACAATAATTTGTTTGTTGAATAAGCAACATAATCCTAAAAATAAATATAAATCACAATATTGTATATAGACTACAACACATTGTAAGTACTACTTCTACGATAAGTAAAAATTAATGAAAATGTCGAGCAATATAATATTTATAATATTATTATTTCTTTGCTACTTTCTAAAAAATATAATTGAGGCCTATATTAATTTTATTTTAAATAGTTATTTATAACAACGTAAAAACTTAGATTTAAATTTTAATACGAAAACAAGCACTGATAAGTCAAACATGTATGACATTGTTGACTTATTATTATGAGTTATAGTGAACACTGTAATATTATTAAAAGTCAAAACTAGTTGACTAGAGGTTGATATTATGACATTTAGAATTTAAAATAGTCAAGAATTATGCTTAAATGTTTACATATTTAACTGTAAAAAAAATATAAAAATACTTAATTTATTACAAAGTTAGTTATGGTCCACTAGAGCAAGCCTTTACCTATTAAATGAATAGAGTAGAAATGTTTCAATCACGTAGTATTTTTCACAAAAATACATAGCATTAGTCAATCTCTTACTAACACATCAGTGCTAAGGTCATATTTTCGTTTTCACCATGTGTGAATGCATACATAAATTTAAAACTTATCCCAATGGCTGAATGTTTACTTCAAAAACTTATTTTTGTGGTGAACTGCAGTGTCAATTTATGACTGACAGAAGTAGTCTGCATATGTGGAAAGCTCAAAATAATTAACTTGTATGTATGGCTATCAACCCCTGGCGAACAACTTCGCCAAAAAATTAATGTCAAAGATTGTGTACACTGTGTATTTTGTAATAAACTAGTTAGTAATATAAGAAATTAAGTAAAACACATGAAAAAGTTTAAAAACGACTATTATCAGGTCCATTTCTAACATTTTTCACAGTTAGTCTAATCTGAGGAAAAGTTTTCAAAACATGCTACAGAACACAATTCAGGTTGGCCAGGGTGTTCGTAGTACATAAATATAGTCTTTTTAATTTTTACTTCTTTGCTGTACACTCTATGTCTTTTTTGCTTAATGTTATTCCTTATTTCTAAAAAAAACACACAAATTAAAAACAGTAATAGAAACTTTAAAAATAACTGGAAACTGAGAACCACCTCCTACTTGTAAGATACCGTAGAAGTGAGTAGCAAGCGAATCCAGCAAAGGTGAAGACTGATTGAATAATGTGAGTAAGGCAGTATGGCCGACCAGACCACCGGTGACAACTGTGTGACCGACTTTACGGCCATGTAGCACTAAATGTGTTAACTAAAAGTTGTCAAAGAAAATAATGTGAGTAAGGCAGTATGGCCGACCAGACCACCGGTGACAACTGTGTGACCGACTTTACGGCCATGTAGCACTAAATGTGTTAACTAAAAGTTGTCAAAGACAATAATGTGAGTAAGGCAGTATGGCCGACCAGAGCACCGGTGACAACTGTGTGACCGACTTTACGGCCATGTAGCACTAAATGTGTTAACTAAAAGTTGTCAAAGAAAATAATGTGAGTAAGGCAGTATGGCCGACCAGACCACCGGTGACAACTGTGTGACCGACTTTACGGCCATGTAGCACTAAATGTGTTAACTAAAAGTTGTCAAAGACAATAATGTGAGTAAGGCAGTATGGCCGACCAGACCACCGGTGACAACTGTGTGACCGACTTTACAGCCATGAAGCACTAAATGTGTTAACTAAAAGTTGTCAAAGACAATAATGTGAGTAAGGCAGTATGGCCGACCAGACCACCGGTGACAACTGTGTGACCGACTTTACGGCCATGTAGCACTAAATGTGTTAACTAAAAGTTGTCAAAGACAATAATGTGAGTAAGGCAGTATGGCCGACCAGACCACCGGTGACAACTGTGTGACCGACTTTTCGGCCATGTAGCACTAAATGTGTTTACTAAAAGTTGTCAAAGAAAATAATGTGAGTAAGGCAGTATGGCCGACCAGACCACCGGTGACAACTGTGTGACCGACTTTACGGCCATGTAGCACTAAATGTGTTAACTAAAAGTTGTCAAAGAAAATAATGTGAGTAAGGCAGTATGGCCGACCAGACCACCGGTGACAACTGTGTGACCGACTTTACGGCCATGTAGCACTAAATGTGTTAACTAAAAGTTGTCAAAGACAATAATGTGAGTAAGGCAGTATGGCCGACCAGACCACCGGTGACAACTGTGTGACCGACTTTACGGCCATGTAGCACTAAATGTGTTAACTAAAAGTTGTCAAAGAAAATAATGTGAGTAAGGCAGTATGGCCGACCAGACCACCGGTGACAACTGTGTGACCGACTTTACGGCCATGTAGCACTAAATGTGTTAACTAAAAGTTGTCAAAGACAATAATGTGAGTAAGGCAGTATGGCCGACCAGACCACCGGTGACAACTGTGTGACCGACTTTACAGCCATGAAGCACTAAATGTGTTAACTAAAAGTTGTCAAAGACAATAATGTGACTAAGGCAGTATGGCCGACCAGACCACCGGTGACAACTGTGTGACCGACTTTACGGCCATGTAGCACTAAATGTGTTAACTAAAAGTTGTCAAAGACAATAATGTGAGTAAGGCAGTATGGCCGACCAGACCACCGGTGACAACTGTGTGACCGACTTTTCGGCCATGTAGCACTAAATGTGTTAACTAAAAGTTTTCAAAGAAAATAATGTGAGTAAGGCAGTATGGCCGACCAGACCACCGGTGACAACTGTGTGACCGACTTTACGGCCATGAAGCACTAAATGTGTTAACTAAAAGTTGTCAAAGACAATAATGTGAGTAAGGCAGTATGGCCGACCAGACCACCGGTGACAACTGTGTGACCGACTTTACGGCCATGTAGCACTAAATGTGTTAACTAAAAGTTGTCAAAGACAATAAATTAAAGTCCATCCAACTCCATAAATCATCTGTGAAACCCTAAATTAAATAAACGGCTTTCTTCAATAGAAAGGTCAGAATTTTAATTTTAAAATCACTTTTTTGTAGTGTATTAAAAGTAAGGTTTACATAATCAAAAAATTTTGAATTATGAGATTGGACAGTTCTCTTGAACAGAATTTTGACCTGATTTGACTAGATACAATGACATTTAAAGTGCTGTGATATAATCAATATTGCAAACCGAATTGCTGAAATAGAACCCATGTTTTTGGCATTTTTCACTATGGGAAAAGGCCACCTTAAATCACAAAATGATAATGCTTCAAAATTAATAAAGTCATAAAAATGATTTATACAGTAAGCAGGAAAGCTTATAATTTAAAAATAAAAGCATTTATTTTAGAGAACATATATTTATTATTACACTAATCATATTACAAAATATCATATTTCAAATATAAAACATGATATAAAAATAACAAAGGCATTAGCTAGAACAATGTTTAGCTGAATAATAATAGTAATCAATACAAATTATAAAATCTGCAAACAACAAACACATCTAAGTCTTACATCGATTTAAAGTACCGGGTGTGAACCACCAAGTAAATGCTTACTGGTCCCTTATCTTAAGGTATTTAGCAGCTTGATGCTTTTAAAAGGGCACTTTAATGAATAGACTCAGCTAAGTCCGTTTAATTCTATATTAATGTAAGTAGAAAATGTGTAATTTGTAAAATATCAACTCTAGTCATCAATCATGTTGTTAACAAAACATACAAAACCATTTAGTTAATAAAGAATTACTAATCTAAATACATCAATTAATTTAAGGCGGGTAATATTTCTAACGCTTATTTTTTCTAAAAAGAAACCAAATATATGGTAATGGTACACTATAAGTAAGACAAAGTGTGCATTATTTTACAAATTCTAACTACATTTATGAAACATGAACAAAAAGAAAACAAATTGCAATATACCAGCTGTTTAACAAGACACGCCAAATTTATTTATGAAGGGTAAATAGTCGAAACTGCCAATGCACTGACAGTTACAATGATAAAAAATAGTAAATAAAATGGATACTATGTTCTATAGTACAAACTAACAATATTTTTTAACATAGAACCTTGCTGGCTAAAGCTATTTATGGGTAGTAGCCTGAACAAGGCAAAAAGAAAACAAACACTTACAAGGGTGGGTTAAAGTCTATATTCTGTGGTTAAAGTTAGATGTGTTGGTATCTGAGTTGTCAAAGACTTGGCAATAAAGATTGATACCTTACAACAGATACAGCTGATCAGGCATAGTTGTTTGGACTGTTTTTGTTTTCTCGGTAATAACTGTACACAACAAGTAGAAAATAGATGCTGAGTACTGAAACAAACAACAATGAATAAATATAAAATTGTTTGGATTAGACACGTAGGTAAATATAATACTGTAGAACTCCATCCATTTGAACTCCAAATCAATCCGAATCAATTTATTCTAAAACTTATTAGATACATAGGTAAATATAATACCATAGAACTCCATCCATTCAAACTCCAAATCAATCCGAATAAATTTATTCTAAAAGTTACTAGATACGTAGGTAAATATAATACCATAGAACTCCATCCATTCAAAATCCAAATCAATCCATTCTAAAACTTATTAGATACGTAGGTAAATACAATACCATAGAACTCCATCCATTCGAACTCCAAATCAATTTATTCTAAAACTTATTAGATACAAAGGTAAATATAATACCATTGAACTCCATCCATTCGTACTCCAAATCAATCTGAATCAATTTAATCTGAATCTTACCATATCTAAAAATTATAAGATATGTAGGTAAATATAATACCGTAGATCTCCATCCATTTGAACTCCAAATCAATCCGAATCAATTTATTCTAAAACTTATTAGATACGTAGGTAAATGCAATACCATTGAACTCCATCCATTCGAACTCCAAATCAATCTGAATCAATTTATTCTAAAAATTATAAGATATGTAGGTAAATATAATACCGTAGAACTCCATCCATTCGAACTCCAAATCAATCCATTCTAAAACTTATTAGATACGTTGGTAATTATATTTCCGTATTACTCCATCCATTCCAACTCCAAATCAATCCATACAATCCCCACCCATACACGTACAGTGATATTTGCCTTCCCACCCACCCATACAAGTACAGAAGCAGTGAATCTAGCCCCACCCATACACGTACAATGGTAATGGGTGGGTCTATGTGAAATGCAGACTGATTATGGTTGGCAAGTCACCTGGACGCTTCAGGAGTAATTGTTTTATTACAATGCATAGCGGTATCGTAGCAACGCCATCTTAGTGCGTAGCAACGCAATCTTGGTGGCACTGGAAATGTAAGATTATAGTCTATCGCTAGACATCACATGTTCTACGTCTGAGCCGTTTTGGTAATGGAATTGAGTGATAACAAAACAACTCAGTAATTTTCTGTGTTCGCACCATAATTTATGTTTGACACCAAATTGAGTATTTGTTTACGGATCATGTATTTATGTATATAATTATGCTTGATATGTTTTGATTTTAGAATGAGATCAGTGTTGTGTTAAGATATTTTTGACAACATTAGTATTGTTATGTGATTACTTTATTATTATTTCTTGATTGACTCAAATAAAAAAGGAATTTTTATTTTTAACTTTTTCAATGTATATAGTTTATTCAATCAATGTAACTCCAATTTCTAAATTTTACTAATCATATATGTTGTTATATAATAAAACTAAAATTGGGTAAAAATGTTTCAACATGTATTATTGCACTATAATACCTTAGCTAAACATTTTAAATTTTCGCTATGGTTTAGTTATTTTTCTTATAACTTTAGTACGGTTTTACATATTCATAATGAAATTTTATATTTTCATAATATTTACAATTAATTGCCATGTAGCATCTTTTCTACTGAGGCTAATAAAACGAGGAAAAGTAACTATTTCTTCAGTTGGAACATTTTGAAAATTGGTTAAACAAAAATGTATATATTTTGCAAAAAATTGTATAATTAGTTTCCAATCAAATGTTGTTATTCTTTATGTTTTTCTGAAGAGTAATACATACAAAACTGTAAATATACTGTAACATTTATTTTTCTTTTTATTTATAATAAAAACTCTTACGCAAGACCTAAGTTATAGAGAAAGTACACATGTTTAGTTTTTGTAAGATAACTTCAATTTACTTATAGGTATACTCATAATGTTTCACATTTTTTTAAACTAGGTAGCATTTCAAATCTCTTGGCTATATCAGATATTAGAAAAACGTGATGGAAGTAAATTTTATAGGCATGGTCCCAACTATATTTTAGAAAAAATTTATATTTTTCATATATGAAATTTAAAAAATACACAACTACAAAGTAATAGTTAATTTTAAATAAAACATTATTATTCACCATTTAATTCTGAAAATAAACGTGTGTAACAAAACACATATAATGTATTGTTTATATTTTTATTTATCTTTAGTAAAAACCCATGCGCAACCCCTTAAAACAGCGTGCCATTGAGGGTAAATCGACTTGCCACTAGTAGGGTTAAATTCTTGTATTTTCATCCATAGGCCAGAAACATAAGTAGTAGCTCTTGAGATGCTGTAGCTTTTGAAGTATTGTGGAATATTGGGAGTAACCTAAGGTCCAGGATATAAGGGTCAAGATCCGAATTCTTCATAAAAAGATAGTCATGTCACATGAGAAATGTTAATTAACATTGCCTTTTTGCCCTGAAAATAATGGTATATTTAACATTCAAAAGAGTTCTTTCCCAAAAACATACTTCAGTTTATAATAAACGTTTTATAACAAATTATTAAGTATAATTTTAGTCAAATAATAAACTGCCTTCACAGTGGAAAGTCCTTTTCTAAATCCAAACAGTTTGTCGTGAAAATATTGTTATAGGAAAAGAAATCATATAGCTGTTGTAATATGGATGCTTCAACAATTTTGCTTAAAATAGGAACGATGGTTATTGGACGATAATTTACTAGACATGCTCTGTCTCCTTTTTTGAATATGGGGATGTCCTGTTAAACTTATAAACAATCTGGAAAATGCCCTATAAAAGAATTTTGTTGATTAGGAAAGTTAATGGCAAAATTATTATGTTGGCAATCTCTTTAATAATACTGTTGGAAAAACCATAGAAATCTTGACTTTTTGATAGTTTAAGATTCTTAATTATATTTTTAACATTATCAGGATGGATCTCATACTATTCAAAACCAAAATTATGTAAGTGAGCTGGCAGTTTAAAATTTGTTAGCAAATCCACATGACCAGGCCCTGTTAATTCAGAATAAGATTATTTATTTACTTCATTATGATTTTTAATTTCTTTTGATATATTTATAAAATAAGAATTTAGAATAATTAGAATCAATATTTATTTTGAAATTACGGTTATCTTTGGATGCAGCATTTTTTATAACTGACCATGCTGCCTTACACTTATTTTTTGAAGATATGATAAATTTCTTATTAGCAGCAAGCTTCGCTTTAGAAATTTTATTCTTATACAATTTTGCAAATTCCTTAAGTTTAAGCTTATGTTCTAACTTATTATTACTAATTTTACATACATCATTAAGTGCTAATAACTTTGTGCGCATAGAAAGAAGTTTAGGTGTATACCCAAGTTATTGAGTTATTTCTTTTGTTTAGCTTTTTGTGATTTGATGAGTAAACCCTCATAGAGCAGTGGATATTAAAACAGGCTACAAGTGTGTTATTGAAATAATTAAAGGCATCTTTTAAATAATTTTTTGTGTAAAATTTAGACCATATTGTCATTTCTGCTAAGTTCTGTGAGAAGGCATTGATTCTTCTTTCTGACATTAAACGTTTGTTATAAACTGAAGTATGTTTTTTGTAAAAGAACTATTTTTAAATTGAAACTCCGCCCAAACTCCAGCATGATCTGAAATGATGTTCTGGTCAAGAAGCCATCAACTGTAGTATGATTTGTTTATATTTGTAAAAATATTGTCTAAACAAGGATTATTCCTAGTTGGTTTGTTATGAACACTATACAGATTGTGAGATCTAAACATATTTACAAAGTCCCAATAACCTTGTACATCAAGAATATTGACATTAATCGGCACTGGTGGCGCAGTGCTGTAACCCAGCTACATGGGGGCAAAGTGTTTGGGAGATTGTAGGCGATAGGCTGTATGCTCGGTCCTCTTAATACCGACATGGCGTCCGCTTGGTGGTTGCTATCGGCGTGGACACTACTAGAGAAGTCTGGGGTGTCCATGTTGGGTGGTAATCATTGTGCGGATGTTGTGTGGGGGAGATAACTGAGTATCAGGCTTGTCAATTAGCTGAAAGTCAGACCAGCACTACGTGGTTCGGATTCCACGTAAAGCTGTAGGTCCCTTAGTTGCCCTGGCTGTTGGGCTATTAATAAATTGCCCTTTCTGAGGAACAGTTGAACTCAGTTAGTAACCAGACTACACTCATCTACACTCATCCTACACTCATAAAAAAAACCATTCATATTCGCCCTAAAATACGCACAACGTTGTGTCGGCGTCTCATATGTAAGAATGTAAGAATTAAAATTTCCTACAATAGCTAAATTGCAACAATACTTACTTTCTAAATAAATTAAACAATTGTCAACAAATGGTGAATAAAATGGTTTGTGTATTCTACCTTGGTATAACTAGGTAGGCAAGGGTACTACAAGTTGGCGAAAACATGCAAAAACACAGATTATCAGAGACATTGGAATAAATATATGGTTGGGGGAAACAGAAGACCAGAGAAAGTATTTCAATATAGGGACCATACCTGAATTCAATGTTAACTCTGAAGATTGGTGTTTTTATGAAGAAATTTTAGAACAGTTCTCTAATGTAAATTGCATTGAAGAAAAAAGAAAAGTATCCATTCTAATTACTCCAATGGGTAGTGAGGCGTATGAATATTTGAAAGACTTGTGTGTGCCAGACTTTCCCAAGAACAAAACATACGAAGAAATTAGCCAAGTAATGCATTGTCAGTTTTTGAGAATATTGTCAGAATTTAGGGAAAGAGCTTTTTTTATGATGCAAAACAAAAACAAGAAGAATCTATCACAACGTTGTATGTAAAAATTAAAAATCTGGCAGTGACTTGTACTTTTGGGCATATATTATAAGATGTGTTAAAAGATAAATTTGTTTGTGGGCTCGTGGAAGGTCCTGTTAAACACTGTTTATGTGAGGAAGAACCTAAATCATTAAAAGAGGTACATAGATCACTGGAAGTAGCCACGAGGGCTTGGATCTAACATGGAAGAGGCATACAGATCAAATAATCACGGCTTCTGAAAGACAGGAGAAAGGAGAAGAGTACTCAAACTTTGGAGGGGAGATATAATGTGGAGTGACCATTTAGTCAAAGAGTTTGTTAAAATATATGTTTAAAAGCAAATAATATAAATAGATGATTTTGGTCAATTATAAACAAATGGTGAATAAAATGGTTTATGTATTGTAACTTATTATAACTAAATAATTAAGCAAGGATACTACAGGAACCAAGGCCGCACGCTTACCTATTTGAACATTTTTTACAAGTAAAATCAATTTATGTGAAATTCATGCAGTGTTTAGTTCATATTTTGGTATTTACAATATTTAATCCCTTTCAATGCACTGGTTTATTCCATTCCATCTATTTATTCATCAGAAGCCATAATAAACAAATCTGAATCTCCAGTTACGACTTCGAACTATAAACTCACTGTCTTTAGATTCGCCAGAACTCATATTCTCTTCAAAAAGAACACCTCGTTACAGTCCAGCCATGACATAAACATTAGAAATAACATAAATATCTACAGAAAAGTAAAAGCTGCATATTCACTATATACACCTTGTTCAATACATAGAGAAAATACCAAAATAACGCCACACCAATACCACCAGAATGAAATGTTGTTTACACTCGTCTGACCACGTTAAGATGATGTACAAGCTATCTCCACTGATGCTAACCTCACACCGGCCAACAAAGGAACAGTGCGTAGTATGTGACTATACTGACCCAAGAGGGTGTGTGCGCCGATGGCCTGGATGCGGTGAGTATTGACTCAGCTGCAGGGTATATATTAAAAGAGTAGGAGCTTTCCAGTATATTTAACGCTGGTATTAACCATCAATATCGATTTGCTACTCCCAAAAATAAAAATCAAATAATAAAAGTAACCTTTTAAAAATTCTTTGAATAATATACTTACAGCAAGATATGACGTTACTGAGAAAGTTCCAATTTTGGACAGCAATGACCTGTGCAATATTGAGAAATGCAGAAATAATAGTAATAATGAGAGTGGCTACAATCCAAATCATCACCATGCCTGGCTTGTTCTGAAACAAATCAAGTATACATGCTTTAATGAGTACTGATTAAATGATTACACGAACAAAATCAACAAAACTAATAACAAATAAATATAAATTGTATATCAACTACGAAATCATGGACAGGCAGTTGTAAATTAAAGCGGTCATTTCACACACTATGATACTAAAAATTCAACAACCCTATAATAAACATCCAATCACAAACATACAATATACCTCGGTTTTTTAATAATAACTGCCATACTGAACATAAATTGGCAGGTAGGTGGGTCAATACTACTTTATGTGTATGTCTAGGCGGGTGGGCCAATATCCGGAGGGTTTTGACGTTATCGCAAGATAATGGAGTCAAGCAACATCGAGCGTAGCTGTCCCTTGGATGGGTGACCGCCTGAGCGACCTGTTCTTGCACACAGCTCGCCTGCCCAGTAACTGGTGGTGGTTCGGAAGTCACCCTTAAGCTGTTGGTACCCAGATTAAGTGTTAGTAAACTAAAGTGTGGTAAAATAAGAAGATTTTTGAAGTTATACTTCTTTGCGCCCGTTGTATACTTTTGGGATGGGGTGTTGGTCGAGAAACCGCGTCACGCGTTTTGCATGATACGTTGGGCGTGGCTAAGTAGGCCACGCCTTGCGTCCTTTTGTCAGGTACTCCTTGACTGCAGTTCTCACGTGGCCAGAAAGAAGAAACTCGTGATGGACATTTGTTGTGCTCAGCTGTTCTTATCCATTTTTATCTTGCTCTCTGTATTGTGAACATACCACGTTGAATTTTATTATATTAAAAAACTGGAATTATTAACTTAGCCGTAGTGAATGTTGTGTGTGATAAGTCTATAATTTAGTACACAAAGAAACTAATAGTGAGTAATATAGTGAGGAATTATACCGGTAATCCAGAGAATAATTGTCGTTCTCATCGTGGAAAGGGGGGGAGAAAGAATAGATTCAGAATATGAATCGGAAAAGACAAGCTAGACTTGGTAATGTCGAATGATAAGAACCAAAGTACGACCAGATACGGAACGACCATCGATGCTGTATTTAGTAGATATCTTGAGAAGTTTGAATCTAGAATATTTGTTAGTTACTTAAGTTATCATAAACCTATTGTGTCTTTCTTGGAATACAGTACGATTTCTAATGAGGAACCAGAAAATAACCAAGATGATAGAATTTTTATAGAAGAAATTACTGATAATATATAGGTGTATAGTATAATGATGAGGCTACTATATTGAAGAGAAATATATTGAATAACAGAGAAAAATGTCTTATATTTCATTTATATATCCTGCCTATCTGTGAGTGTGAGTTGGTGTGTGTGAACGGCCAAAGTAGTATAACTTCCCTCGTCTGGTCCGACGCAGACAATGTTTTTTTTTTTTTTTTTACATGTATGGCGACTACTGTCATACTTGTATTACCATTACTACTTTATGTGTATGAGTTTCAGACATACATCTAAAGGTATAGGGTGTTTCAAAGGTGTACAAACAGCTTTTGTTGAGGAAAATGACTCTGATAATCATGGTTGATGGGAATTGTAGTCTTATGAAGTTATAAGCAATTTAACGTACTTGTTTTTCTGTAGTTTGGGTAAGACTATCAATATTAAAGTAACATCTACCGTTAAAATAGTATTCATCTATTTATCATAGTCAGTAATAAAGAGTCAAAGAGTTTGAAATGTCTAGAGCATGGCAAACACTTTTCAACCTTTATCAGGATGGTGATAGATTCCTAAAGTGTACAAAGACTATTTTTAATAAGCTTCACTACCCTGTGATTCCACATACCATAAGAACACTCATTATTGAACATTTAGATATATCATGGTCATTACCAACTGAAACATTTTTAAATATTGCAACACTTCCATTTCACATAATTTTTTCTAAATGCAGAAATTAAGGAAGAACCCCTTAAGCTGATTATGCCTGTGAATATTTTACAACTTTCAAAATTGAGTCTTCCATCTGTAGTAATACACTCAACAGGCAGTCTTTTACAGTGATACAAAAGAACGACTTGTTTTTCTTTACAAAACCATTTTATATTGCTGTTTACTTTGATTATTAATTAAGTGATATGCTCATTGTCAACTGATCATGAATGGTGAAAGATAAAGTACCCTCCCGTAGGATTATAGCAGTTGGATTAAATAGCCTCCGATAGGCTCGAAATATTTCAGGACTCATTGCGGGTTTTTAAGTACAGGATTATTGGATCTACATTGTGATTGTAGAGTTTCTTAAGAACTATATCATTGATAATTAGGCAAACAGGCTTATTGGTGCAATTTTTTGATTGGTATTATTGCTGAAGCCTCTTGTCTTAAACCCTTTCACTTGCATTTAACAGATTATTTTTAGACTCCAGACGATCATTTTCGTATACCAACGCCTGAAGTTCTAAATCTTGTGCTTCATTCTACTTTTATAAAGATATTAACTTTTTACTAAGAACATTTATTTTTTAGTAAGTTTGCCATACAATATGGCTGAATTGTGTTTAATATTCTGAGTTAATTTTAAAAAATGTTTCCTCACTGTTTTATTTTAATATTGTGAGTTTTATTTGTTACCTATATTGTTTATATAGTTATTATACAAATTTTCAAAATAATTTTTATAGTTTTGCCATAATGTGTTTTATATTTTCTCACTCACCTTTGGTTTAGTTACTTTCATCTTGAGAAGTACTTTGTGCAAAAATTTATTAAATTTGGAAAGTTCATTTTCTGTACATTTGCCTATTTCGAAAGATACAAAAAATATTACTGTACATAATATCTCGTTAAGTTTTAAGCTTTTATATTTTAGTACTGTATACAGGGTACAGAGTTTTCCCTTAATTTTATTAAATAAGTTTTCATTAATTTCAAACATTTTAAAAAGAAACGGCCCTGAATAAAAAAATAGCCTACTTCTGTTTTTGTATAGTAATTAAAAATAGAAAGTTATTTGATTGACATCAGAAAAATATTACCAAACCATGTAGGTTATGTCATAATTCATTAGTTGTTTTAATAGAAATATTAAATAATAAGTTCTTTTCAAAAACAGCTTATGTTTTATGTTCCACTCAATATATTATATATGTTGTTTTGACAGCTGTCAATATAAGCTTACTCCTTACTGACCAAGTACTAATAATTAGTCCACAGTCAACACTTGTGAGGTCAGTGTTCTGTGGTGTCAGATGTAAGTCAGTTTGACACCTTTTATGCTTGATTATGATACTACAGTGTAACCAACAAACTATATAAGAACTGGAACATGCGCTACCCACTAGTCAAGTGTATAGCTCTCCAGTCAAGTGTATAGATATCTGGTTGCACACAGCTGTGTATTGCAGATATAATGTATCAAGTACTCTTGCAGGTGTTATGGGCAATAAGGATTAATACACCATTATCTTGCTAAGCAATAAAATAAAATCATTTAAATATGCCATACATAACTTAAGGATAAAATGAAGGCCTGGAAAGACTCATCATTCTACTACAAAATATGTTTATAGATTATCCCTTAGTGTTATTAAATAATAGTTTTCAAAATAATAACACACCAAGTGTATAAATGTTTACTCCTTAACTTTTTATTTTTACAACCCTAAAGCTTTTAATTTTTTAAAGAAATGCAACAGAACCACGAAATAACTTTTATTTAAGCTTCATCTGCTAAACAGGATAATATCAAAAATTATTTCTTAATTAAAAAAAAATTTTATAGCTTCTATCCAAGAGACCATTTATTTGTAAGCATGTAATTAATGTCAGAATAAACACAAAATTTTGGATATGTAACACTTGTCAATGATGTACAAGTATAAAAACAGGAAACACTAGGAAGTGAGGCCTTGGTCTTCAAAATTTTGGATATGTAACACTTGTCAATGATGTACAAGTATAAAAACAGGAAACACTAGGAAGTGAGGCCTTGGTCTTCAAAACTGTTTTCTTAAAAAGGAGATTCAAATCCATTGTAGCCTAATTTTCTATTGATATAATAAGCTCCAGAGTATTGTCAAAAAAATAAATAAATAAATAGTGAAATTGTATTATTCAGATATTAATATACATTAACTAACCTTTAATCTAGTAAAGAGTTGGGATGTGAACTACAGGATATATGATATTTTAGTGTTCTAACTGGCACTAAAATGATTCAGTCTGTGTTATGTCGAATGTCACATGCTTATGCTGGTGTTTAACACATTACCTGATAAAGGCATTACTGATTCAAAATAAGAAAAACTAGTTTTAAATATATTATTATGTTAAACAATTAAAACAATTGGGAATATAGGTAAATAATAAAATGAAAAAATGTGAACATGTTCATGAAGCTACTTAACAAACATCAGCGTGCTAGAGGTTCCAAAGGTGTTTAGCACTAAGGCTTTAATTAACAATTTCTATATTAACAGAGTATTAAAGAGGGTGAATTGAAAAACAAAAAATTGAGAAGTTATGTAGAAGCTGTGTAGAATTGTTGGAATAAAATGTAAACTTACTTGATAAACACCCAGCAAAAGTACGACGGACAAAACACAGCCGATGAGGGACATCACAATAACGATAATCAGGAGTATCTTCGTGACTGAAACAATCAGATGTTTTGTTAGCAAAAACCCAAATTTTGACAACCTTCTCACCATTTATTTAACCTCACTAAACAACAGAAATAAATGTCTTTTTAGCACCATTTAAAATTATTGAAATTCATTGTGGGTTTCAGAGTTCTTAATCTTCAGGCCAGAAGTGTAAGAAACTGGAAATGGAAATTAATTAGTTATTTAATTAGAATAATAAGTGTTGTTACAGGTACAGTACGAATGAATATCATACAACATAAAATGTATTACAATATAAGTACAAAATGGACACATACAGTATAATATAAGCACATAATACACAAATATTCTACAATACAAGTACAAAGTGCATAAATATATCACAATATAAGCACAAATTGCATAAATATACTATAATATAAGTACAAAATGCTCAAATACTATGGTCATCGATTTTGGCAAACCAAGTTTAGCTTTCCTCAGATCAAAGGGATCCACAACAGAATCTAGATGATTGTGCAGAATCACCATAGTATTTTGTACTTATGTTATAATGTACTTGTGCGCTTAGTGCTTATATTGTGATATATTTGTGCATTTCGTACTTGCATTGTAGTATATTTATGCATTTTGTATTTATATTGTAATATATGTGTGTTGTGTGACGTCCACTTCCACTTATTTAACAATTAATACAGTATATTGAATAATTAATAATTACTAATCCACAAAGATGGTAGAGTAAAAAAGACAAAACTTCTACCAGTGTACTTACCAAATCAGAATATTCCAATATCAAAGTATGTCCCATCTTAGTTTAATAGTATATTACTTTTATTTTAAGTTTGTTAGATTGAGGAAAAAAGTAAACTGTACAGTTACTCTGTCCCCCAATATACAGTAAATCCTCGATACCTCGACACCGGCCATGGCAACGTTATGGGGCAAAATTATTTTCTTTGGCTGGCTCTGCGCGGTTCAGCGAAATAACAGTTAGCATAAAAAATTTTTTTGTTACTGTACTTTGTAGGTATTGAACAGTTTGTATTTAACTTCTCATACATTCCATACCAACATACATTGATACAGTACTGCATAGTTATCTTAATTTTGTTAAATTTTTAGTTATTCATGACCAATTTACAGTACAATTTCAATATAATACCCTTTTTTATGTTCACCATACATTTTTATAGTTTGATATTTCGATACTTTGAAACTTCACAAAGTCCACGTCGAATTATGCAAGTATTACTGTATATACATTTCTATTTTGAAATATAGTTAAACAGTGTAAAATAGTAGTGGTGACCATGTATTCCATAACTACGAAATGTCGTAAATCATTACTGTGAATGTGTATAAATCATATAATATCCAATTATTAGAAATAATCTGGTAACATATTTATCTGGTGGTACTTACAGTTTCAGACATCATTTTATGTTGGAGACTTAAATAATCACCACATTCAATAGAGTTACTCATCAGATTACTACAATGTAGAGGTATCTCCATAGATACATACATATTCAGTCCCCGTTCCAGTTACTCCTGGGTTTGGGTATTCACCAAGTCTCTCCAGACGTGCCTTTCCCTCCACAGCTCCTCTTCATCACCTCCTCCCAAGAAACTCCTCTCCTCTCCACATCAGCTATCACCCCACCCAGTCATCTTCTTGATTTCCCTCTGGGCCTCCGGCCCGCCACTTCCATATCCACCATTCTCCTAGGTATTCTCTCTGGCCCCATCCTCTTCGCATGCCCAAACCAACTCAGCCTGTTAGCAATCAAAGACTATGCTCATGGAGAGTATACGTTCTTGGAAGATTTGCGATTTAAAAGTACCCACCCAGTAGAAAAGAAAATCACCTCCCACCACCATCAAGAAATGACAGAAAAATAATAGAAGTTTACTTACAGCAAAGAATATTTATAACAGGTCGCATTCGTATAAACACATTTTATTTGGGGAAGCCCTAAGAACAACCTCTTCCAGATCTTCACACAGTCTGGCATCAAGCCGGCTTCTTTGTGGAACTCCATACAATACAGATTATGTGACCCTTGTCAAAATAAATCTGTCTCTTGTAGCTTTTGTAATCGCTTTATTAATGTATAGTTAAAACAAAAATATTTTTCCAAATTCTACAGGAATATGCTGTCTGCCTGAATAAGTCAGATACATACCACTGCAGTGTATGGGTGGGCGGGTGGGTTCATACCACTGTAGGTTTATGGTTGGGCGGGTGGGTTCATACCACTGTAGGTTTATGGTTGGGTGGGTGGGTTCATACCATTGTGCGTGTATGGGTGGGCGGGTGAATTCATACCACTCTACGTGTATGGGTGGGCGGATGGGTTCATACCACTGTACGTGTATGGTTGGGTGGGTGGGTTCATACCACTCTACGTGTATGGGTGGGTCCATACCATTGTATGATTGTTCCTGGGAAGGGTCCCTTTCTCCATTTATAACATAAAATCAAATCCTTGATTATTCGAGAGAGGGAGAGGGAGGGAGGAGGGAGAGAGAGAGGGGGGGGGACCCACTGGCATACATTTTTTAGATAAGTTTTTTTTATGACAAAAATTAATTTTGCTACTAGAAAATTTATTTTAAAACATTTATAAGGTAAATGTATAAAATTTTAACTTTTAAAATTGACTATAAAAACAAAAAGACTGTCCTAGCCAATGCATTGTCTGTAGACATGTGCCTGCGTTGCTATCTAACAATGATTGTTGCTATCTAACAATTATTCGTTTGAACTAAGCTCTCAAATGACTATTTGGCATATTATTAGCTCAGCTAGTCACCTCAGCGTGTTGAAGAGAGACAGAGAGAGAGGAATGAAGAGAGTTAGATAGTGGGAGACCGCTAGCGCTATCTTTAAAAACCTAATATAAACTAATTTCACAAAACAGAAAACCAGGCTCCACGGGATCGATACAGGTACGCTGTCTTCTTGTTTTATAGATAATGCTTTTAATCAGTTTGCTTCAATTTTTGCTTATTGGAAAAGTAAAAAAGCCATGGTATATACTTCCTTTAAGATAACACAATTCATAGATCGTAAATCCAATATAAAATTTATTACAACACAAACGTTTTCGAAAGCAAAGCTTCCATCTTCAGGTTATGTGTAAATAAAACACAGGTTATGTGTAAATAAATTTACACATAACCTGAAGATGGAAGCTTTGCTTTCGAAAACGTTTGTGTTGTAATAAATTTTATATTGGATTTACGATCTATGAATTGTGTTATCTTATACTATTTCCAATATTTGCTCATATACGTTTTATTTATACTTCCTTTGATTAACAGTAATTGTTTTGTTTGACTTAACGTATTTCATTTTAATATAAACCCTAAAATTTAAAGGATAATAAACTTACTCCTTAATAAATTGACATTTTTTAGGTTCTTGCTATTTTTGCCGAATGTTTTTCCAAATATTCTTAGATACTGTAGTTATACTTTCAGATATTTGTATTAAAACCGTTAAGGGTTGTTCATTTTTAAGCATTCTTCTAATGTTAATTTTGCAGGGGTCGTTTTCACAACATATCTTAGATAAAATAAACCATATTAAATTTTAGGGGAAAAAATTGTTTTATTTACATCAAGACGATACTTTATTGTGACAGTTGTTAATGTCATTTCTTTATCATGTCGGGAGCTCAAGCCTGCTTTACAGTACTTCAAACTCAAAATGTCTTCTTGATTATTAAATTTTAAACTCGCTGTGTGGACAAACAAACAAAAATTCTTTAAACCACATATTATGATTTGAAGAATTGTTGTTTTATGTGAAATAATTAATGACATTAATTTGATTATATATTGTTACTCTTTTCTATTCCATTTACATTATGAGTTCATGCTATTACATTAATATAGTTAGATGCTAAAATTATTTTCAAGACTAAAATCCCAGTTAGTTGACTGTACCATTACAATTTTCTTACCAGGTAATAGTTTGAGTAAATCCTCTTTTTCTGGACTATCTGGCAGAGAATCGGGGTGGATCTGGAAAAGAACTGCCAGGCTCATCCACATTGTCAGCAGTATTAATATACCTCCGATCTGGAAAATTAAGAAAAGATTAATATGTACTGAGTTATATAGTACTTGGTATTTGGTCTTCCTTTAATTAATATGTACTGAGTTATATAGTACTTGGTATTTGGTCTTCCTTTAATTAATATGTACTGAGTTATATAGTACTTGGTATTTGGTCTTCCTTTAATTAATATGTACTGAGTTATATAGTACTTGGTATTTGGTCTTCCTTTAATTAATATGTACTGAGTTATATAGTACTTGGTATTTGGTCTTCCTTTAATTAATATGTACTGAGTTATATAGTACTTGGTATTTGGTCTTCCTTTAATTAATATGTACTGAGTTATATAGTACTTGGTATTTGGTCTTCCTTTAATTAATCGTGTATTTTTTAAAAGTTTTAATTAAACCAACTTCTGATTTCTACATTATTTTGAAACTGCATTTTGGGACCATTTTGTATTGAGCAGTTAAACCATTTAGTTAATTTTATTTCTGATATGTACATTTTTTGTCACTGTTGTCCTCAAGAGTTGATCATTTTTAAAATACGTTATTACCTAACAATGTTGTGATGTTTTTTTTTTACCTGACAAGGCTCCATAATGTTTAGGTTCGAATCCCCAGTAAATATTGTCAGTTCTAAATCATTAAAAAAGTCAACATATAGGCCTACAGCTCATGTGAACTAGCAAGTGAAGTATTGTTAAGAGAAAAGAGACAACAAAATTGAAAATATCATACATGTTACACGCACAAGCTTCACCTAATGTTGTATTTTCCTGCAGCAAGTTTTAATCAAACTAAACCAATTTAAAAAATATATTCTTTTGAAGGATATTAAAATAATTAGATGGTATTGAATGGCTCTTTATGTTCAGAGGCTTCTATGAATTACCTAACGGGATTTTAAAGCTAACTGAAAAAATGTTTTAACACACATCCATCTGAAACTTGAAAAGAAATTTATGTGAGGCAATACAATTATTTATGGTTATATTAGAAGTATTTTAGACATAAATGTTATGTGGTTATTGCTTATAATAATAATATTCTTTAGTATTGTAGGACGACACAAGCATTGCATAGCATGTGTCAAACAACGTGTTCAGTTATGTATGAGAAAAAAAATAGCAACCCTATTTTATTAAGAGAAAAATGTGATACAGTGAAGTGAAGTGTTTATTCATCCTATAACGTTATATAGCTGAGCAATGTACATCGGTCAATATTTGTCGTTTAGTTAATGCCAATGTTAAATAAACTTAATGCAGACATGAAATAATTTGCAGCCTCTAGATCCCAAACTATCTTCAGCTTTAAAAGCACGCTCTTTCCAGTATAAACCCACATCAACTGAGCAACCGGCTCGCCGTGATCGCCCTCGGCACCGTGTGTACGTGGCCGAGGGGAATCACAATGACTCAACATGCGATTAACGTCAAGGTCCAGTCTTTTCTAAACTTATAATTGAGGTTAATATTAGTCAATTCATTAACAACTGCCCACATGACTCATCCCACAACTCAATGAGGCCACTTTTATAGGGGGCTATATATAACACATGGCGTTGTCTAGTGACAGAGGATGGGGCCAGTGGCCTCGAAATATCTGGTCTATATGTTGTGTCTTCAGTTCCCCAATTGACCAGGCCTGCTGCTTTCCTCGGCCAGATATAAACTCCTACACCTTTTAAGGGTCTTGCAACTTTTGTAAACTCCAACACCATCAGAGCTCAGAGCAGGTAAGAAATGGTTGCGGCCAAAATGTAAACTCCCACTCCTTGACCGGGAGAGTAACCGGTTGTTTAGAATATGTTTCCTGTGATAATGTTATTAATACTTTATTTAAGAATTTATAAACTATTTGCTGATCTCCAAGTCTGCAAATGAGTGAAGCAAATTTGCCATTCAATAAGGCTCCTACTTACCAATAATACTCATGCACTTAGGCCAAACTCTTCAGGCTTTTTACCTCTATTTGGGACATAGTTTGTGCCATTACCGTGGTACCATTTACGAGTATTTCCATTAGTATGATATTCGTAAATAAATAAAATCAATACAAGTGACAGACATAAACAAAATATTTATATTATCTAAATATAAAAGAAAGTCGTGCTGTGGGAATACTTATTTAAAACTACTAAACAAATTGGAATGAAACTTTATAGGAATGTACCTTAGGCATATTCAAGTTTTGAAATTATTAACTGTCGGTGCAAAATGTTTGCACCGACAGTAAATAACAATGCTTGTGCTTGGTTCCTCGTTCAGCATCACTTTTAACAAACCAAGAAACTCGAATTAGTTTGTTCGAACAAGTTGTACAGTATATGCATGTATTAACAGTAGCTGGTGAGTTTTACTCTAAGCCATTTCAAACAGTGTATTCAAACATTAGTTGAAATATCAGAGTAGTGTACGGCAGCGATCTCCTAAAGGACTTAGAATAGAGTACGGCAGCGATCCCCTAACGGACTCAGAGTAGTGTACGGCAGCGATCCTCTAACGGACTCAGAGTAGTGTACGGCAGCGATCTCCTAAAGGACAATACCTTAATTTTATGTGTAATGAGATAATAAGGCAGTCATCTCTTGTTAGCCAATGTTCCACTGTACATGCATAGGTGGTTCCAGTAGTATTGCTTATTTACTCATCAAAGAATGTTGAAAACAATAACAAATTGTACATACAAATTGTATAAATAATGTTGCTAAAGGATTGTCTGGAGAAAGGTTAGGGACATTTTTACATGGGCTGTCATGTACACTAAACTTTAACAATTTTATCTATGTGGAAATCATAATTCAAGAAATTAAAACGTCTTAATGATTACATTTATAGTTCAAGAATTTTAATTTCAGGAAGACATCGTAGAAAACAGCCCAAAGCCCAAAATATTGTAAATTTACAAACCAGATTTAGCCAGCCAATGATTTTTGTCCCAGTTTTCAGGGTACAGCCACAGCAACATGAGTTTAGTTGAGGAATTTTTAACGTCATATTTTTTCAACAAATCTGTAACAAACAAAAATATTTATAGTACAAATATGTAGTTTATAAGTTATCTTAAAAGCAAATATACGACAGTCAAATTAAATTAATTTTTCACTACACTACTATGAGTTCAGCTGTTTTCGTTGTGTTTACAACCTGCGAAACATCATATTTTCAACAGCTGTCTATTGTTTACTACCGAAAGTAACATTGTTTACAACCGAAAATTTTCCACAGTCAACAACACCTGTTTTTAAAACATGTTTCCA